>JAXGGA010005945.1:0-73817 GCA_038373865.1 Uloborus plumipes | reverse complement strand
GAATATCACGTGACTACACGGCAACCGGAAAGCGATTTCAGTGTGGGCGTGGCTTAAAGGAAATAATAGCAGACAGCTTTCGAATCGCGTAGTGTGGATTTGAATATGGTCTAATACAAAATAATTCAAATATAATAAAGACGAAATTAAGCACAATTAAGAATGCCAGATGCAATGTTTTACGAAAACGAGTAGTATCTTTCACATGAAAATCCAAAATTGATTTTTCTGTTCTTTTTCGCAACTTAATTTTGTTTCAGAATTTTAATTCCGGTTTATTTTGCTCATTTTCAATCGTTTTGTTTAACTCGAAAAAAATCTTTTGTGTAATAGAGAAGTTAAATTCTAATTTGCTTAAAAAAAATTAATGAATAAAATTCATCACCACACCAGGATTTAAAAAAATAAATAAATAAAGGAAAATAAAGTTGAACTACATTGAAAATCAAAAATTATATTTAAAAAAAAAGAAAAGAAAAAAAAGACAAGCTTTTCTCGACTTGTGTACTTTTTTTTTATCGAATACATTATGGAATAACAATTTGGTTTTATGAAGTTAAAAATGCAAGACAACGTGTCTACAAGTACAAATAAAAGGTTAAAAAAGAGTTAGAAAACTCTAGCAGATAGCTATTTGGGGGCTATTATGAATGAAGCCCCATCATCAGTGCAAAAAGATGATGGTTCACTGACAGCGTGACAGCAGTCAAGTGAACCAATAGCTATCTGCTAGAGTTTTCTAACTCTTTTTTAACCTTTTATTTGTACTTGTAGACACGTTGTCTTGCATTTTTAACTTCATCAATTGTACAAAGTTTTCGACTGCTTTTCTTACAAATTTGGTTTTATTTCTTGATTCATTTAGGCAGGGTGTCAATGATTTAAATCAATTGATTTAAACCAGTGATTTAAATCAAATGATTTTTTTTTAAATCATTGATTTAAATCATTTTTCAACTTAAGCTTAGAAATCTTCTTGATTTTTTGATTTTCATAAATTCTGTTTTTTGCTTAGTTTTAGTTTCTGTTTTTTGCATAATTTTTCTTCCTAAAATTGATTTTTGTCCTTATGGTTTTCTCTCACTTATTTAATACTTCTATCTATTCAATTTTTCTCTCCTTACTCAATCTAACTATTCACATTTTTAGGCAATGGAGACTTTTAAATAATATTCGGCATTATTATTATTATTATTTATTTTTTTTTTTTGAAATTGATAAGGAAGTTAAAAGGCAATACACGAAAAGATGGTAGATGGTTGTGTATCTTTTGATTTTTTTCTCATAAAACACTTTTCAATTTAAGATAGTTAAGTAACGTTGAAAAAGAGAAATTTGCTGGAAACTGCTAACACGTTTTTCAAAGTTACGAGAAATCATATTTTCAATGTAAAAATAAATAAATAAAAGAGCATATTAATTAAAAGACATGTAGCAATGTCCAATTTATTTATTTCCTTCTTTTGTTATGTTTTTCGGTGTGTTACTATGTCATCTGTATTATACTTATGATTTAAATCAGTGGTTCTCAACGGGGGCGCTACCGCCCCCTTGTGGGCGGTGGGAAGGTGCTGAGGGGCGGTGAACATGTTTTGGGCAGTAGGGGGGCGGTGGGCATATTTTGGGCGATAGGGGGGCGGTGGAAAAATTTGGGGATCAGAGGACAATAAATGTGTTAGAATTTATTTCAATTTTAAAAATCGAAATTGAATTTTGCATTAAATCAAGAATCCAACTTGAATTAATTGTGTCGAAGACAAAATAAACTATGCACTCTGGAATTTTTAAACTTATTTTCTAATGTTTTTCGGGAGTGACTGTTTTTTATTAAAATAGTTTAGCTATTTTGCTTATCTTTTTTTTCCTTTTCTCTCTCTCTCTCTCTTTTGTAGCGATTTGACTTTTTAGTGATCGTTTTCGTCCGATAATTTTGAGAGAATGTTGTAGCTTGTCTACGGAGAGATGGCGGATGACCTTGAAGTGGAAACGGACCTCTTTTATTTTGAAATAGGAAGAATCAGCGTCAAAAATTATTTTTTGTTCACTCGTACATTAAAACTTTTACTTCCGGCGTGATCTCTCTGCTGCTACCTATTACAAAGTAAAGCGGTTCGTTTCCACTTTAAGGTCACCCGCCATCTCTCCACGGTCCAGCTTTCCCTAAGGAAGAACTGTTGCAATAAATCGCAGTTGCAATCAGGGTTGCATGGTTTTACCTAGGTTTTATTAGCCAATTTATCTAATTTTGATCACACATAGCTAGGTAAAATTCAAAAGCATTAGTCACACCATCATTTGGTTATTTTTTAGCCGAGCTGTTGATAGATTCTTTTTACCACAACAATGTAATTTCTAATAGCTGTAAAAAATTTTAATAATGCCTTTTTTTAGTAATTATCATGCATGTAAAAATATCATCCTGCATTTGCAGGTGAAAATGGTCATATTAAGCCCTCAAGTTTCAGTCGCCTATTTTGATTGTTGCTAAACAAAACTGGTTTGCAGACTGAGCAATGCCCGTTTAGGATATCAGATTTCAATTACCCTACAAGCAAAATTTCTTGCATCAGCCTTGACAGATCTTGATAATGTACTGATGGCGTCAGTATTAAATTTAAATTACTGCATACAGACTGTATAAAGATTAAAAAGTATATATTGCAAAAACAGCACGTGTGCAAGATTATATTCATCTTTCAATGTCCATACTGATTTCCTCCTGCAATATTAAGACTGCATACATGTTGTCAGGGTCAGGATTCAAAAGGAGCAGTTGAGAAACACTGGTTTCGTGCTTTTGCCGTCAGGGTCATTAGCAAACAAAGACCCACGTCCCGAGCCACCTGGATCTTTGTTGAAAGTGACGCATGCGCGGACTGTTATTCCCAGCATTCCTAGTTTCTTGTATCGTGGGTTTTTTTCTTCGGCGTTATCAAGAACATGAGAGCGAGTTAGCTTGCACGTGGTAGGATATGCAGTTTGGCTTCGTTAAAAATCTGTTTGCTTAAGCGTGGAATATGATTGTGTTAGAAATTATTTGAATCATTCTTAACTGCCTTTATTTAACAAGTGCTATACATAATAAATATCGCGATCAATGGCCAGAAATGGGCAAAAATAAAGTTTTTCGTTCTTAAACAAAGCAGACAAGGGATTATACGCAGGCACGGTTTTACCATAAAATGACTTCAAGCTCGCTAGTAAGTTTAATTTTATTCAATAACTATTTATGTTATTCTTGAAAATAAATTAGTTTTTTGTCTAAGTGTATTTTTTAAGCTGACATACACTCAGAAATGGACTTAGATTTTTTGTTTATTATCTGCGATATTTATTAATATTTCTCCATAATTTTAACCAGGCATTTTATGTATTAATAATTCGAAAAGAAGCATACATTTTTAAATAAATAAAATACTGCATTGTATTTTTAATAGTGCGACTCATTCTGTTAAGCAAAAAAAAGAAAATAATAATAAAATAAATAAATAATAAAAAATCTAACTATGTTTTTGCCGCTATATAAGAAGTCTATGAATTTTAACATGTAAAGTTTAATCTAAAATCAATGAAGTAATTTTCATTATCCGCAATTAAATTGCAAATCGAACGAAAGCAAATCTCTATGTGACTTTTCAATCATGTGTCAGCTAAAAAATAATTCTAAGATAAAAAAAATTTTGCTTGAAGAATAAAACGAATAGTTAGAGAATGAAATTTACTTCGTGAATTTGAAGCGAAAATAACACACACAAAAAAAAAAAAAAAAGAAAGAAAGAAAGACCTTGCAAGCAATTGCACCTTGCATACAGACTAATTTCACACTGTTATATCAATGTATCCTGCCATTTTAATGTCAAGATAATATGTATGCAGGATTACAATAGCTACCACTTCTTGCATGCAGATTGATTTCACACTGTTATGCCAGCATTTTGATGCTTCAAAGGCAGAGCCCACCCTGTAACTCGACTGATATTAGGCTGCATACACCTTGACAGTCAACATTGGGGCAAGTCACTGACAGCTCTTAGAGAGTAACATAACATTATCCAGGCAGCACTTAGGCAAGGTGATATTTGCCGACGCGTTAACCTTTATGCAATCCTGAGGCAAGATATTTTGCTTGCTGGGTATTATTGCCGAAATTTAATGGATTTCCAAATACTGGAAAAAAGATTCACAATTGCATTCGAGTGTCTCCCAAAAATAGTGTTTTAGGCAGAACATTATATGTCATCGATTTTGTTTTTTGTTTTTTAACTTTCTTAATTTTCTTTTACCATGTTCTCATAAGTTAGCTCAGTACCTATCAGAAAGTAAGTCCTACCCTAAAGATATCCAAAATATCTCAATGGTGCGGGGCATTCGTGCAATTTGGCTATTTTCCTCGGTTTGGTTATTTTCCTAAATTTTTACCTGGCAGTCGTCTTTGCAATACTTAGAATGCCAGCTCACTTTGACTTTTTTGTTTGACCTCAGTATTTTAACTTTGGTTTTTGCTCACTTCATTTTGGTTTATTTTTACCGAAATCTCCTTCGATGATGCTCACGTTTTTGTCAACATCTGCAGTCTTTGCACAAATACTTCTGAGTGTTTTGAGGATATTTTTCTCTCTCAATGTTCCTCAATGGCTCATGAACCCTTTTGAAAATATTGAGACAGCTGATGTTCAGTATCAATAAGAATTGGTGGAACTTTCAACCACTGAAACTTGAAAAGCTGGTTTCCAGAATGTTAAAAATCTTACAGGATTTTGACTGCAAGGAGACATTAGTAGCCCTTATCCTTGATTATGAGCTATCACCAATTTTTTTTTAATCGTCTTCCCCTCTTCCTACTTCGTCGAATGAGGATTCAGTGTTGTCACCGATCTAGTTACGAAGCAGAGAAATCGACTTCAAATCATCCCAAGAGGAGACTTGCGCCTTCACCGTACAAAAAATAGTAAACCGACCATGAGGAAACGGGTTTTTAACCACCAAGAACAAATATATCTCACTAACATATATTTCTGAATGTTCCTTTCATATTTTGAATGAGAAAAAGAATGCTTTGCTAGTTTATTTTTATTGCATCTGATTGTTTCCTTCATTTTTTGAGTAAAATTTTTTTTTGCTTGTTTATTTCTATTTTGTTTCATTTTATTTTGTTATTATACTTTTAAAAATAAATATTTACAATTCTAGGTTTGTTTTTTATATTTATTCTTCATTTTAATTTCAATAATGACTAATGAGGAAATATATATCTTGTTTAACCATTGTACAAAATTCCGGAAGGAAATTATTTTAAACTTTAAAACTCTTTTCGCATGCCCCCTCACCTTTAATATAAATGGGGGCGTTGGAAAAAATTTCACTCGTAAAGGGGGCGTTAGCCACAAAAAGGTTGAGAACCACTGATTTAAATCATATGCATTTGTATTAAAATCGTTTGCATTGAATGTTATGAAATTTTTTTGGTGACATAATAAATGAAATTTTGTTTTGAAATTTTTAACAATATCAATTTTATGCTTACTAATATTCATAAGTATAGCTAAACAGTTACGAGAGTTTCTGAAGTCTTTTTTTTTTTAAATTTTTTTAATATAAAAAATCGATTTAAATTAAAAAAAAATCAGATTGAAATAAAAAAAATCTGATTATTTTGATTTTTTCAAAAAAATCATTGATTTTTTTCACATCCTGCATTTAGGATGTAAGGATTAATAAGTACTAAACATAAAGAGTGGAACTTAATTATTTGTTGCTAAAGATTCAAAATTTTGAATCTTTAACAACAAATAATTATTTTAATACATGCTCTGATAAATTAAGCACCCTTTTTTTTGTGACTTGAAATCACTTAAGTAATCTAAATTAAGCAGTCATTAAATTACAACACACAAAAATTGCTATTTAATTTTTCATGGTTGAGAGCCAAGGAATCTGCCCCATTGGCCCTGCCCAATGCCCTCTTTTCGTCCCGTAAGACAAGGCGAGGAGTTAGTTCTTAATGCTTATTAGAATAATAAATGAATAATAATTATAAAAGTCAAATTTGTAGGAAAGGTTTTAAAATAGTAATAGTAAATAATAAATTCTTAAATTATTATATACAAATACAAAAGAAGACGAACAGCTACAGGCTCTATCCCCAGCTAGGCTGGTCTTAGTAAATTTCTCTGGTAAGTTGTACCAGGTGCTCACAACCCTACTAAATTAGTAATTTTTCCTCACCTCTAGGTTAGCCTGAGATTTAAATAGCTTAAAACAATGTCCCCTTGTTCTGCTTTCTAAACAAAAATTCAATAGATAAACTTCATTCATTTGATAAAAATTAAACAACTGGATCATGTCTCCTCTGACTCTCCTACAATGTACCTCCGGTGCTACTATGCGAAATTTTGAGCGGGGGGGGGGGATTACGTATTTCCCCCAAGGTTTGGCCATATATTTTTCCCATAGAAAGTAATTTTAGTGAAGTAATTAAAGTTGTTGAAATTTAGCATTTTTAATAACTTACTCACTAATGGCTGAAAACGAAATATATTTATATTTTTGCCGAAAATATTGTACTAAAATTAAGAAAGTACTCATTTCTATAGAGGGAGGGGGGGGGTAGAGCCCCTCTTGTCCTCCCTATATTGGGTGGAGCCCATGTCTAATGCATAAAATGTGACATGAATGTATCTTGATTTTAACCATTCAATGCAATACTACTGGAAGAACTTACCGTTATGATTCAAAAAATTAAAAAGAAAGAAAGAAATACTACTAATCATGAATGAAGTATTTGAATAAGCATTAAGGATGTACCAAATAGCAGTTTTATATGAATACTAAAAACTAACTATTCGGCCAAATACTGACAATGTCTGGTTATCTGAACATTAACTAAGTTTTATAACATTTTTTGCAATTACTTCTAACAATTATTTTTTATTTAACATTTAAAAGTTTTAATTTACTTAGTAGCTATTTGAGAACAGCCTTTAGTGTATAAGTTGTTAGAAAATAATAAAATTTTCTTGATTTTTTTTATGCTTCTTTATTTACTTTATTAAAAAATTAGAAAATGCTTAATTAAATAATCAGATTTTTTTATTTAAATCTGATTTTTTTTTAAAATTTAAATCGATTTTATATATATATATATATATATATATATATAATAAAAAAGACTTCAGAAACTTTCGTAACTGATTAGCTATACTTATGAATATTAGTAAGCATAAAATTGATATTGTTAAAAATTTCAAAACAAAATTTCATTTATTATGTCACCAAAAAAATTTCATAACATTCAATGCAAACGATTTTAATACAAATGCATATGATTTAAATCATAAGTATAATACAGATGACATAGTAACACACTGAAAAACATAACAACAGAAGGAAATAAATAAATTGGACATTGCTACATGTCTTTTAATTAATATGCTCTGTTATTTATTTATTTTTACACTGAAAATATGATTTCTCGTAACTTTGAAAAACGTGTTAGCAGTTTCCAGCAAATTTCTCTTTTTCAACATTACTCTTACTATCTTAAATTGAAAAGTGTTCTATGAGATAAAAATCAAAAGATACACAACCATCTTTTCGTGTATTGCCTTTTAACTTCCTTATCAATTTCAAAAAAAAATAACTAATAATAATAATAATAATAATGCCGAATATAATTTAAAAGTCTCCATTGCCAAAAAATGTGAATAATTAGATTGAGTAAGGAGAGAAAAAATGAATAGATGGAAGTATTAAATAAGTGAGAGAAAACCATAAGGACAAAAATCAATTTTAGGAAGAAAAGTTATGCAAAAAAACAGAAACTAAAACTAAGCAAAAAACAGAATTTATGAAAATCAAAAAATCAAGAAGATTTCTAAGCTTAAGTTGAAAAATGATTTAAATCAATGATTTAAAAAAAAAAAATCATTTGATTTAAATCACTGGTTTAAATCAATTGATTTAAATCATTGACACCCTGCCTAAATGAATCAAGAAATAAAACCAAATTGTTATTCCATAATGTATTCGATAAAAAAAAAAAGTACACAAGTCGAGAAAAGCTTGTCTTTTTTTTCTTTTCTTTTTTTTTTAATATAATTTTTGATTTTCAATGTAGTTCAACTTTATTTTCCTTTATTTATTTATTTTTTTAAATCCTGGTGTGGTGATGAATTTTATTCATTAATTTTTTTTAAGCAAATTAGAATTTAACTTCTCTATTACACAAAAGATTTTTTTCGAGTTAAACAAAACGATTGAAAATGAGCAAAATAAACCGGAATTAAAATTCTGAAACAAAATTAAGTTGCGAAAAAGAACAGAAAAATCAATTTTGGATTTTCATGTGAAAGATACTACTCGTTTTCGTAAAACATTGCATCTGGCATTCTTAATTGTGCTTAATTTCGTCTTTATTATATTTGAATTATTTTGTATTAGACCATATTCAAATCCACACTACGCGATTCGAAAGCTGTCTGCTATTATTTCCTTTAAGCCACGCCCACACTGAAATCGCTTTCCGGTTGCAGTGTAGTCACGTGATATTTTCTGCCCTGCTGGATCCGATATTCCCGCCACCGCGGGAGACATAAACAATACTGATATCGAGTTGAGAGCTCTCTCTCGCTGATAATCTTCAAAAAGTTACAAAGAAGGAAAAAACTCCTAAGACTGTTAAAGTAACAAAATATTTATTTATTTCATGCGAAAACTTATTCATTCGTTCACTAGTTCATATTTTTAGAAATTCGGATCGTATTTCGTTTGCGATTAATCTGAGAATTCTTGAACCCCTGATCTAACCGCAACTTTACCTTTTTTAGTTCTAATGTAAACAAAATTTACGTGAGGAGCCAAAGTTCAATTTAAGCGATGTTCGAGTACTGTGTAAAACACTTCTCAGTCGGTGGTGGTGAGTAATTAGTCTTAATGGAAACTTTTAGCCCTAAAAGTTCTTAAGCTACCTTTAATCATTCCATATCGACTCTTTTATGCTCTTATGACTTGATATTGCCGTTGATTTTTATCTTGCATATTGAGAATACCCATAAGTATCTTTTTGAAGAGATTTTGCGGTTAGATCTTCAAAACGAATTGATGCTAAATTTTGAAAAATTATTTACTGTAAAATACTTGCATTGTTTTAATGCGCAATTTCTAATTTTCGAGTTAACCCGAGCATCGAAAGCTGTTCTTTTGTCGCGGCAGAAAATTATGCCATTATGAAAGCGAATGCGTTTTTTTTTTTTTATATTTTATTGACGCACATGTAAACTGAATCACCGATATTATCTAACGTTGTGTTTGCGTTGTGACTTTTTCCTGGAGGTCTAATCCACTTTTTAGGTGTTCAGAAGGCTATATACTGTTACAGACAGGCCTGTGATTGCAAGGTTTTCCAGGGAAGGGTCAAAGGGTGTCACTGCAATTTCATCGGAAAACAACAAAAACCACGCCCATTTGTATGTAAATATATTGATTTCTCAAGATAGGGGTGGGGGAATTGACCCCCTCCCCCTGACCCCCCTAAATGATGGACTTGGTTTGGTTACAGTGATATGGACGGGTAACGGAGCATCCTAATATAAATTAGCTTTAAAAACTGAATGAAAAACCTAAAGATACCTTGCCAAAAGTAGGTAAAAAGTTTCTTATAAAAATGAGGCAGTCGGCTTGTAACTTAATAAGAAAACAATGTCCACTTCAAGCTTTGTCATTGAAGAGTCAACTATTTTACGTATAAATCATGCATGAAGTTAAAAGTGCATTTTGTGCAGTCACATTTGACCAATGACCCCCTCCAAAACTAGAAGCTTTATCTGCCTTTGGGCACAGGAAAATTTGTAGGTAGCGTTCCTGGTTGTCAGACAGAAAACTGGGTTAGGTGGTTAATGTATTACGACAATGAAATTAATCCTTTTGTTAAGAATTAAGTGTGCAAAATGAAGATTTGATGTAAAATTGAAAAATATGAATAACCCTTAAAATTTTCAAAACACGTTTAATTGAATTTGAAAGAAAAATGATTGTAATGCACTAATTGAGCCAAACTTGACTGCTAGGTGTTCTGCTAATTTTTGCCAACCTACAGTTTGTGTGAACCTAATTTATAAAAACTGGCATTATGTTTTGAAAACAGAAATCATTTAAAATTAAACTTTCTATTTGGTATTAATAAAAAATCTGGTATGGACCCCACACTATTTCCTTTCACGTGTAAATTTCTTAGTAGTTACCTTGAGTGTTAAAAAAAAAGTGCTTGGAGTGAGCAAGGTAACAATTCAAATATTTGCTCCCCTAATCTGCCAAGAAACAATGCAAAAAATATTTTACAATGGTTAATTTTCTAAATATTGCTGATTTTAATATCATTCAGTGAATTTTTCGCAAAATATCGCCAATAGCGCCAAGTTGAACCTAAATTCAAAAAAATAATTTTTTCGCCAAATTTGTCGCCAACTTGGCGATATGTCGCCAAGTTGGCGTCAAACACTTGGCGACCAAAAGCTTGGCGACATATCGCCAAGTGGTCGCGCCAATTCATATCACTTGAGTCTGCATTGAAATTAACACTGATTTACCCCAAAAAGGGGTAAAACACCCCCTTGGGAACATTCAAATGCAACCACAAGGGGAGGTGCACAACTAGACCATTTTTAGAGCCTACATACCAAGCTAGAAACTTCTACGGCGTATAGTTTTTGAGTTATGCGACCCACATACATACATCCGCTCATACGTACATACAGACGTCACCATAAAACTCGTCGTAATTAACTCGGGAGTGATTGAAAAAGATTTTTCGGCTGCTCATATGTTGGTAGGTACATATGCACGTGCTGACAGGTCGAAAAAACTACTGAACATTCATTCGGGGGTGAGCAAAATCAAAATTTAGACTCAAATTTGAGTGATTTTTTTTTGCGATCACAATACTTCTTTTACTAGGTAAAAGGAAGCAAAAAGAAACCTAAAGTATGTGTCATTGATTATTGTATTTCATTGCAGGTTGATGTATTACACTACTTAGTCTGAACTTAATGATGCTAATAAAACTAGTTGCCTCTAAGTTTCCATTAAGACAAATAAGGCTCTTTAGCATGGATTCAGCAAAAGAGCTTAATTTCCTGAATGGAAATAGGGTTCCTGCCTCTGATGTTTTGAGATTGATTGAAAAGCATAATCCGGCCACTGGTATGTACTGTTTTGATTTCACACTTCTCATTCTTCTTTTTTACAGAATAGGGTAGGCCAAGGGCCAAGGCCGTCTGAATAAATGTTTACCATTTTGCCCTGTTAAATAAAATCGTCTTTCATCTTACAGCACTGAGTACTTGAAGGTTTTTTTTGGTTTTTTGCCGCTTTCTAATGAGTGGTCAGTCGGTCTTTTCGGCTTCCTCTGGTGAAGAAAAAGACTCCTTCTTGTTAGTTTGTTGTTGTCCAACCTGCATAAGTGTCCTAGCCATCTGATATGATTATCTTTAGTGATATTATCAATATCTGGCTGTTTATAAAAGTTCATTTTATATTTCCTGAAATAATTTTCACTTGCTTAAAGTACTTTCTGCAAGGCTTTTATTGCAAGCCTTAAAACAATTAGTTTTGTGTGTTAATTTTTTTTACTGATTTTTTTTTTCTTATTCTATTATTTTATTGGTACTAGCAAAAAAATTTTTTTGAAATGAATATACTTGTAGATAATAAGCAAATTTTTTAAAACACATTTTATTTATGGTGAATTATTGTAGGTATTTCCATTTAATCAATTTTAAATTACTTAATTAAATGAATCAACTATCTAATGCATTCACCTTCCAACTCCCTCAAGTCTCAATAGTGTGAAAAAAATATGATTATTAGTGCTTTCTTAAACAAAAAAAGCAAGTGTTAGTGATTTCTATATTTGTATGATTATCTCATATTTGTAAATTGTTAAATTCATGAAGCAGGGTTGGCAAGGTTTTGGACAGAACGGTAAAAACCACGGTTTAAACCATGGTTTAAACCGTCCTGTCCAAAACCCATGTGTCCAAAACTGTCCTAAACTGTCCAAAACTACATTTTTAGTACAATTTTATATTTTGAACAAATATCAAAAGCACAAAATTATACTTGAAGTTAAGACTTAATTTATTTAATGTAAACATTTAAGTATGTACATAAAAATATATATAAGATTTTCAGCTGATACTAATCTAGCTACTTAGAAGTTACTATTCTTCATTAAAAAATGAATTAGTTCTTATCAGTTTATATTATTTTATTTTTAATACTAGCTAAACTTCTTTTAAATATAGATGCAAATTAGGGTGTTCAAAAGGTACAATAATCGACTTAAATGCAAAAAATCAGTTTTGCAACTAATTAAAAAGATACACAACATTTGAGAATGTTACAGCGACATTTACTGAATATTTAATTATTTCATAAAATGTTAGGAATAAATTTAAAAATAGTACAATTCAAAAAAATATGTATATACATGTGTACACATTAGTAATCTGGTTCAATTGGTCCTCTTAACATCCGATAGCACATGACCAGTTTAGCTGCCGTATTTACCCGTAAACGATTAAATAACAAAAGTGACATTTCATAATCAGACACTAAATCATTACTGATCCTTGGAAAATGTTGATAAGTTTTTCTAAATATTTGCAAGCTAGGATGTTTTTTTTTTCTTGAGGAAGTATATACACATATGAAGGGCTCGGGTGTAAAAAATGGTAACTAGCATTTCAAAAAATCAAAACTTTTTCTTTTAAATATGGATTTATTGCTTCGAGACATTACTGTAGCAAGTTTTTTCTATTTAAAAAATGAAGTCTGTACATTGATTAAGTGCTGTGTGTCTCAGGTATATTTAATTACATTTTTACAAGTGACTTTTGTTTCTTTAATTTGAAACAATACGTCTTTTCGAGTTTGTCAGATACCACTATTTACGCCCGAGCCCTTCATATATAGTATATTGTTAGAAACAAAATACACAGTATTAAAAACAAAAATCGAAAATAGAAAAATTTTCTTGTAGTGAAAAACATTTTATCATCAGTTTATTATTCTTCAATCTAAGGTTAAAAAAATTATTTGAACATCACTGAAAACATTATTGTAAAGAAACCACAAAAGACTTCAGTTTTACACATTTTGAGTTACAAATGGAGCTGAAATTATCTGCTTCAAGACTGTTTTTTTGACAGTACTACCAATTCCTATTTTATGAAATTTGTATGCAGTGGAGTTGTGAGTAAATTGTTCATTTTTTAACGTATATTAAAATTACTAATATAATTAAATATTGTCAAATTTTAATTAATTACAACTAATTAACACTAAGAAACTAAGATGTATGCATTATCAATATTACAGCTAATAGAAATTAGTCAGCTTAAAACCCTTTTGCCATGCTTTAGACAGTTTACGACACTTTTGGACAGTTTACGACACTTTTGGACAGTTTTGGACAGTAAAATCCACCTGTCCTGTCCAAAACCAGTTTTGGACGTCCAAAACCCCAACCCTGTCATGAAGTATTATTAATGTAAAACCTGATTTTTTTCCTGTACATCTTTTCTCTCTGTTTTCATCATTATTATAAAAATTGCATTAGGTTTTTTAAAATCTCATTTTTATAAGCTCCCAAGTAACAAATTTATTAATCACTTGAAAATTTGTTTATTAATGACACTATTATGGAAAATGGAATCCTACTACCTGCTAAATTGCGGTATCTTTTGCAGGATCTCTCATGTTCAACATTCAATGCTCCGGCGAAAAAGATGTGAACGAGGCAGTGGACAGCTCTCGCAAGGCGTTTGACCAGTGGTCTCGCAAATCTCCTAGAGAAAGAGGTCAGGTCTTATGTTCAGTTGCCCACAAAGTTAGGGTAAGTTGACTCTTATTTCAGTAATTATTTTCCTGTGTACTAACTTTTTTGATTGAATTTTGTTTTATTGATTTTGAATACTTTCAAATGTTGAGTTTAAGTTGATGAATGGTTGCCTTTAGTTTTAATTTTCATTTATCTTTTCAGAAATAAAACAAAGAGGCATTGATATGAAATGATTAGCTGTTGTAAAAATACTGATTTTGCTTTTCTTTTGCCCTTCCTGTATTGAGCAACTTAGTTAATTATGTATATTTTCTTGAAAGAAGCCTTTTTTTTAAAAACAATTTTGTATGCATTACTTTTGTCAAATCATCCCCTTTTTTTTAAATATGGCATTTTCTAAATCTTCTTATTGTTGTCAAATGTATTTTGAACCATGAATTATATCTGAATTTTTATACAAATATTTAACTTTTTAATCGTCTTGTAATTGGTTAAAATTTGAAATGGCTCATGTAACTAAGGCTAACATAGACAAGCCAACACATTGAAATTAAGTTTCACCACTTTGGATTCAGCGCATGTTATGTGTTTTCTGCCGATAGTGAGTGGTTGTCTTTTCTGGCGAGTTATTGCGTTTTGGTAATTTTTCAGTGTGAGCAATGTGAACTTGGCAGTGTCAGAAACTTTGCTCTGGTAACCCTAGCTCCGCAGCAATGAAAAATTGAAAATAAAAGTAAATAGGTTGGATCCAAAGTGGTCGAACTAAAGCTTGATGCTTTGAATTGTTAAAAAACAGCTTTCCATGTAATTAGAATTGTTTCAATATTTATAGACAAGAGTAGAAGAGATAGCTGTTGCAGAAGTGTTGGATACAGGAAAGCCAATCTATGAAGCAAGGATTGATATTTTTGGATGTGCTGATGTACTGGAATACTATGGTGGAATTTCTGCTACTATCAGAGGTATTACTCAATGCAGTTTTATGAGAATTGATCATAGATAACATTTTGTAACAAAGCTTTATACATTCCAACTATTTTTATTCTTGTCATCTAAAATTTTCAATGTATAACTTACTAATTACAAAACTGTTTTAAATCTGTCAATAATAGTATTAAGCTGACGCATAGTAATGTATAAATTTATAAAAAAAAAAGTTATAGTACCAAGAGGAATGAATGTAATTTGCTGACTTCTTAAATTAAATTTCATGTAATTCTTACATTTTTTTCATTATTTTTATAATGATGTAAGTCTTTGAATGAAGTCGATTTTTGAAAAAAGAATTTCATCTCATTATCCTTTTTTTTTAATCTTATAATTTGTTTTATGAGTTAGTGCTTGTTTTCTGTGATAATATATGCTGTTCAACAAGAAAACTTCCTTCAAAAAAATGCCCTTGTTACTCGTTTCTTATGAACATTATACTATAATACTTTTGATCAAAAGTTAAAAGAAAAAAAATGTCATGGTAACATTTTTTTCTAAAAATATCTGTGAATATTTTTACTCAAGCAAATTTTATGCTTTAAAAAAAAAATATTGTCTAGACACTACATTTTTAGTAAAGGAATTTATTGCATTTTTTTTCGAAATTCGTACTAGGTTATTTGTTCATCATCAAGTAATACTTAAATTCTTTTGGAACAAAATTTCTTCTTTTGTCACGGGGCTCCCCTTCCTTTCTCTAGATAGGTTAGTGGGGGGATCGTATAGTGTGCATGTTAGAAATAAGATACATCTTTTGATACATAATACGTTTATTATAAGAGGCATTTAGACAAATACACCGATGGCTAACAAATAATTAGTTATCAGGAGAGGGGAACATTGTGGAGCTTACACACGGCCTTTATAATACTTTTGAGGATGGATAACATGCAAAAAAAAGGGAAAAGGGGGAATATCATATGGAGCACTCACCACGCATCCTGACTTTTGTAGCCGTAGAATCAAATATCCTTTCACTTGGTAATGTAATCGCAACGTCAAGCGACCTGGTCCTCCCGCTCTAACTCGGGAAACAAACCCCTTTAGTATTTTCTTAATCCAACAAATCCCTCATCTTCTAAATCTAATCCTAATCTGCCCTTTGGTCCCAGATGTGGAGCTTTTATATGCCCGAGATTGAGATTTTTGGACTGTGCTATGCTGAATCGGTCACGTAGACTATAGCTAAAATCTCAAATGTGTTTGCTAAAATTGATTGTAATTAATTCCATTTGTGATTAAAAGGATGGGTAACTTTCGACTTTGATTCTGTTGTTCCCTACAGCCTTGAACTAATCTTATCGTTTGGTAAACCATGCAAGATGGTGAGAAACAATTTCGTTTCACGAGCAGCGTGACACTTTCTAATTGAAGCTTTATTATTTGTTAATCAATGCCAGCATTTCTTTAATGAGAAATAAAACAGGCTGTCTTCACTACTTATCTGTAAAAGTTGAGAAACATTGTTAATTCCTGAGGAATGGGGGGGGGGGGATTAGAGTACTTTTTTTTTTCTATTTCAGTTTTTAAATGTTGTATGCTTTTTCATTGTCTAAAATTTTTATATCAGCCTGTGCATAGAATGTAATTTTTTTATTAAATGGTTTTGTTTACCTTTTTGAAATACTAAAATATTTTTTCTTTCTACGCAGGTTATCATCATGCATTGGGAGGCAATAACTTTGCCATGGTACAAAGAGAACCTTTGGGTGTCGTTGGGGGCATAGGTGCTTGGAATTATCCTTTTCAGGTAAATTAGTACAGATAAATTAAGAAACAACGTCTAAAAATAAATTAGAAATGAGAAATTGATAAATACCTTTGTCTTAACCAAAAGGCGAAGAAAAATAAGACTGAGTACCGAAGCACACTCAAAAGCAAAACTGATTTGTTCAATTGAGCATTGAACCAAAGAAGAATTGCACAATGAAAATGTTACAAATTTACTTTTTTTACTCAATGTAATAATTTTAAAAAATATGCCAACAATAAAGATTTTCTGATTAAAAAAATGTCTGTATTAGAACTGCCCAATGTAAGAATATCTACCATTATTATGCATTGCCAATCTTATCTTACTATGTTACGATGCATCACTTTATAAAAGGCTGTGACCAAAAAAAAGGGGGAATTTACACCTGTTAAAATACTATCTAATCACTTGTTGGTAATAAAATATGAATATACAGATGAATGATCTATTCATGTGAATATAAATAGATATGAGAATTTACTACAGTCAACACTCTAACTGATAAAGCAGTGAATAACCGCCCTTAAGCAAGGGCTAAGGCAGGAACATGCAATACACCGCCAACTCGGCTATGGATCGAAATAGACGAGTTGGCGGTGTATTGCATATTCTAACTGGTTTTAAAGAATTTACTGCAGTAAAGACTGATACTTTAGTTTATTTACAAATTGCTAATGCAGTAATCATAACCACTAGAAACAGTATTAAATGAACCACTTAGTGATGGGCAGGGGCGTGCTTAGAGTTTTAGCGGCCCTGTGCGAAATTTGTTTTAATAGTCCAGAAATAAACATTTTTATATTTATTTATTTCCCCTCTCTCATAAAACATAATACATTCAATTATTACACACCGCAACATACACCAATCCCAACACATAAAAACCGGAACTTATTTTGACATCTATATATATGAAGATGACGGTGTTCGTTCGTTTGTTTGTTTGTTCGTTTGTAACCGCTGGCCAGGAGCCCCCACAGCACCTATAGACCTGAAACTTGGCTCAAAAATTCGAAAGTATCCCAGTAAAATGCACCTCGAAGGCCAAATTTTTAATTTCGAATTAGTTATTTTTAAATTAATTAATTAGTCTCATTTTTATTGTACCCGCCATAATTGAGGAGGGAAAACCTTCCCCCACCCCAAAACATTATATATCGCTGGAAAGGGGTTTTTTTTCTGAAAAAGAAAAGTTTGAGCACGTTTCTGTCCATTATTTATATCAGGAGATATTAATTAATCAAATTTAGTCAATTTTCAAGGCTTAACTATGTACGCAATACTTGAAACACTAGGTCCATTTTCCTGATCAGTTGCTCTTTTGTCCCTGAAGTTACTTTGTGGTTTAAATTTGCGTATAGATTTAAGCCTTGAAAATTTACTCAATTTGAATAATTAATATCTCCTATTTCTTTCTTAATTTTCTGTCTTTTTTATTTATGTGGCGAATTGATTTAAACTTTAACATGACTTTAAGTGGAATTTAAAAGATGGAGCGCATTTGAACTAAAGGATATAATAATTTTACTTCAGAGGGGAGTTGAAGTCAATTTAAATTTATTCAGTTGACTTCCTCAAAATTCAGTGTTACTGAAAATATCAGAATGGAACTATTATTTTTAAAAAATTAGTGATGGATATTCAGTTACTTTTCGTATTTGGCGTCGTAAAGTTTGGCAACAATAGGGATATTTACCAAACCTCCAGCCAGTGAAACACTACTTTCTTCAAATCAAAGAAAAATAAAACGCTCTGGGAAGGAAAACGTAGTTGTTTGCAGTCTAAAGCGTATTTTATTGCATGTTTAAAACATGTATTTAATGCCGCTACCACAAATTTTTAACAATAGTAGTACCATTCTGACATTTTCAGTAACACCGCTATTCAGTTACTCTTCGTATTTGGCGTCGAAAAGTTTGGCAACAATCGGGAAATTTACCAAACCTCCCAGCCACTGAAATCTTGCTTATTTGAGGGTCACTGTTAGATTGTAATCACTTCAAAGAGTTGGCGCGAAAGACATTATATTTCTTGCCTTTTAATGTTCACATTAAAATCATGGAAGAATGGTTGTGGTCTGAGCTACCTGACTACAATCGGTTCCCTATGTTAATAAATTTAGATTTGGCGACCAATTTTACATTGAAATTACGGTTAAATCGGTGAATTATATCAAATTTCGAGGGCAAAATTATTGTGGTTGTTGAGAGTTTTCGAAAATCTTGGCACTACAGCTGTGTCAAAAGTTCCATTGAAACGTAAAAAATCCCCCCACCCCACACAACACACACGAAAAGAAGAAAAAAGTCTTTAAAACTAAAATAATCCAGCCATTGAACACTACAAACTGTAAAATGTCATTAAAAGTGTCATCTATGTATATAAAGATGACGAGCTCTGTTTGTTTGTTTGTATGTTTGCAACCGATGGCCAGAAGCCCCCACAGCACCTACCGACCTGAAACTTGGCACAAAAATTCGAATGCATCCCCGTGAAATGCACTTCGAAGGCCGAATTCTAAATTTCGAATTATATTTTATTAAATTAATTAATTAGTCTCATTTTCGGTATATCCGGCATAATTGAGGACCCCCACCCCGCCAAACATTATACATCGTTGGAAAGGGTTTTTTCTGAAAAATAAAAGTTTTAGCACTTTTCTCTAGGTTAATTAGAACAAGAAAAATTAATTAATCAACTTTAGTCAATTTTCAAGGCTTAACTCTATACGCAAAACTGAAACACTAGGTCCACCTTCTAGACAAACTGCTCTTTCTTCAGTGGTTTAAATTTGCGTATTGAGTTAAGAATTGAAAATTGACTAAATCTCCTGTTACTTACTCAACTTAATGTTTTTTTATTTTTTTGGCGCATTGTGATTTAAACTTCAATATGACTTTTAGTGGAATTTAAAAGATTGTGGAGTACATTTGAATGAAATAATATAATAATTTTACTTCAGAGGGTTGGAGTGAATTTAAATTTATTCAGTTGACTTCCTTTACATTTTTTGCACGGGCATCGCCGTGAGGGTACTGCTAGTTTTACTAAAAAATTGCTGTATATGTGAATAAAAAATAAAAAGAAAGAAAGAAAAAACACAGACACAACCAAAATTTACTAAAAACAAACATTTATTTAGAAAAAAGAATAATCTAGAGATTAATAAATAAATAAAATAAAATAAGCGATTTAATGAGGAATAATTTTTCTAGCTCTTTGAGCAGCAAATTCTTCAATTAAGTTTGAAAAATCTAAAGAAATACAAAAAAATTTTCAATCGATATTAGTGCTAGAGCATTAGTCATAATAGATATTAAATACGTTTTTTAATTTATTTTAGCTTTGAGAATGAAGGTTCTGCCGAGACAACTGTAGCTGAAATAGTTAGAAAATTCGTAAATCAATAACAAAATTTAGTAAAACATTTTGGAAACTGTTTTCAAACAAATATAAAGTGGTTGAAATTAAAGTTTCTCTGGAATGAAAATTAATAAAAACTTTTAACTCTTTGTGTATAAATCGGTTCCATTCACATCGTCTAATTCTAAGTTATTGCAATTAGTTATTAAATCATGCTCTTCCAAAGTTTTTAATGCTGGAGTATTGCAAAGAAATCCAAATTTCTTGTTGAAGATCTTTTTTTTTTGAAAACGCTCCTAGGTGTACATAAAAGATTGACTCGTAAGAAAATTGTTTGTTAACACTCTTTCTACGAAGAGTGTTAACAGGAGGAGAAGAAATTTCATTAGTATTCATTTCCAATGATAGAGAGTTAAATCTTTCGCTGCAATTTCAAAATTTTAAGACGGATAAAGGAATGACGATCCCTTCCTTGAGGGGCCCTACATCGGCACTTTTACGATATTTAATCTTAAAATATGGAATTTTAAGCAATCTTTGACAATGTTTTCGTTGGGGTGAGGGCTCCTCTATCCGGAAATGTTTAGAAATTAAATATAAAAAAAAAAAGGGGGGGGGGCAATTGCAGTTCGTCTTTGATGACATTTGAGACATAAATGTTGTTCTGGACTCTTCCGTCTTCCCCGAAACGTTTTTTAAATTGCAGTTCAAAAAAAAAAAAAAAAACGCAATTTTTAGACGATCTCTGATGATGCCAGGAGGGAAGAAGTTGGGGACACAAACCCGAAAGTTCTCTAACCACAATTTTTCGGTATAGATTTAAAAAAAAAAAAAAAACGTAATTTTAGATGACTTCGATGATATTAGGGGAAGAGAGGATTCAAGTCAGGGAGGACAGAAGTTAGGAGACACAACCCGGAGAATTCTCTCCCCACAATTTTTCGGTATTGAAGTTTAGAAGCGAAATACAAAAACCGTAATTTTTGATGACTTCGATGATATTAAGAGAGGCTATAATTCAGGGGTTTAACTCCGGAAATGTTTCGGAATTAAAAGACTGAAATTTTGTAATCAAGAGATCTAAACCACGGTATGTAAGTAAAGGGTAAGTAATATAAAAGAAATCTCCCCTCTCTTGAGAAATTTTTAGATCCGCTCTTGAGAATTTCAAAGTCAGTGTTTTTCAACTTTTCTAAACAAATAAGTGTTTTCTCTATTAACTGAACAGCAGTATTTAAGTTTATAGTAGAATTTTGCTTTGCTTTCCTAACGAAATTAATTTGAACAAGCAATTCGTATCATATACGTAAAGAAAGTGAGAAATTTGAAACTCAGTTTGCATTTTGACCCCGTTGCAATTTCCGATATCTCAACTAATTTGTCATAAATATCCGCCAATTTGAAATCTAATATCTTTGATACTTTCTATTCGGCATTCCCATCTTGTGTTAGATAAAGGCTCAATAGTAACATTTTGAACATACCGCTTTAGAATGTCCCATCGCTGAGTAGAAGTAGAAAATAAGATTTATATTTGCTGAATTATTCCAAAAGACAAGTTTGCCTCTGGCAAAGAAACTAATTGAAGAATTGGCCACACCGCCAAAAGCGGTTTGTATTTTAGATATTTTGAAAGTTTAAAAAAATAGTTTGAAGGAAAAATTTTTTTTTTTTTTTTTAAGTTTTTTTCTCCAATTGCACACAAAAATATTTCTTCTTTTGTAATATTTTAGCGGCCCCAAAATTTCAAAATATTTTAGCGGCCCTGTGCAGTTGCACAGATTGCCACCCCCTAAGCACGGCCCAGGTGATGGGAGGCCGGAAACACCAAAAACACTAGTACAAACGCAGACCATATCCAACCGTTCACTTCAACACGAAAAATAGGACTTGGGCTATTGTCCTCCACTGCCATTTTCTCTATCACCCAAAGAAATTCTTTCTTTAAACTTCTATTTTAATGCAAAAGAAATTGTAAAAGAGGCTAAAAAATATTAACCCATTAATTCCTAGTGTCCCTTTTTAGGGACGGTCCCAAAAGTGTCTGAATTGACCAACAATGAACATTTCACCAAATAATAGTGTTTAATTATTACTTTGGTATTGTTTCAATTCATTATTGCAGCACATAACCATTGTAAAGTGTGTTCTGTAGCCGTGTAACCAGTATACAAAATATCTTTGGAAACAAATGTCAGGCATTAATGGGTTAAAAAATGATTTCAAACAAAATCTTTTGATTAGGATAATTTTAGTCAAAAATGTCACAATATATTTTTCTAAATAGAGAAAAAAAGCTTTTCTTCATGCTTTGAGAGAAGTTTTGTTACATTGCTTATAATGCACCCTGAACTACAAAATTGATCCGATGGTGTTATTGACTTTTGTGGACAAAAGTAAGCTTTGATAAAGTTTTGTGGTTTGGAATGTATCAATTTCAAGAGTTTTGAACCCGTTTTTTGATATTGATGTGACACTAATGTTTCATGACACATCAGTCGGTGTGTTGTACCACCCTAACTTATAGTAAATTGATTGTTATGGATCATCTGAAGTTGCAAGGATCATTATATTATGTTGTGTCAACGTGTGAATTGAGAACAATTTTAAGTTAAATAGAACTTATTTTTGGATTCTAATGTGCATATCCATATTAACTAGGATCTGAAAGTATTTTTTTTTGTCTTACTGTCAAGTAATTTCTGTTATGAACTAGTTTCTTTTGGAAAAAAAAATATATATATTTTTTTGAAATGCAACTTCTTTTACAGTGCATGTCTTGGAAAGTAGCACCTGCTCTAGCTTGTGGGAACACAGTGGTGTACAAGCCGTCAGAATTCACGCCAACAACTTCCGTCATCTTAGCCGAAATATTTCATGAAGTTGGATTGCCTACAGGTGTCTTAAACATAGTTCAGGTAGGCTGGTAAGTTAATCCACTCTGACACCGATTATTCAATGTTGTTCATTTTCAATTTGATCGAATTTGCAATTGAATTAAAAAGTGAAGTCTGGGTATGAACTTTTGGGTTGAACTCTAGGCTCGAAATGTCGTTTCACTTTCATTCAAAATTTCCATGAAACGTTCCTTGAAAACATTTAAATTGGTGCATTGCATGTATTTAAACAAGTGTTATTTTTTTCTTTTTTTGTACTCTGTCAGAGATTCATAAATGTTTCTTTTATTTTAAAATCTTGATCCATATTAAGTTCTAGGAATTATAATTACTTGTCTCAATTTTAAATGTTGAAAGTCACTTTCATGATTTGCCCTCAGTAAGTTAGACAACCTTGGTTTTTTTTTTCAAAAAAAATGTAGGAAAATTTTCAATGATAGGTTATTTAAACCAGTGATTGTTCTCTTCAAATTTATATGAAATACTTTGGGAAAGGTATTTACAAGACTAACAAAAGTATTTTATTTACAAATTATGATGCTTTCATAATAATGTAATCTCAAAACTTTTGTGCTCCCCCCCCCACTCAAAAAAAAAAAAAAAAAAAAATCCTGCATTATTTTCTGTAGTTGTTTACTGGAGCATCAACCATATGTTAGGAATGACTGTGGTAGCCCATTTCCATAGTTTCAAAACAGTTTTATGTCAGTTAAAAATCTATGAAACAACATCTAATAATATGTTACACTTTTATTGGATCTTTACGAGTTGAATACCATCATTGCCTGTGGACTCTAACTGGTGTTATACATTCATTTTAGCTGCCAGTTTATTGTTGAGGATATCATCTTCAATGAGATAAAGACTGCCTCTCGCTCATTTATTGTCTATTCCAGACTGACAAGCAGTGGCGTATGCAGGATTTCTCAATGAAGCAGTTCAATTTTTCCCCCAAAGATATTAAAACCTTCCTTCGCCCCTTCCTTCCCACACACACACACACACTGCCTCTCAAAATAAATAAGGTTGAAAATTTTAGCTAATGCAATACCGGCACTGGCCGATTTCTTTGGGGGGATTCTTTTACATTCCTTACACACAAACTCAACTTTGAAGTTCAAATAAACTTTGAATAACAGAAATTGAAAATCTTACTTTTCAACAAACATCATTAAAGAACTTTAAGTACTTAAAAAACATGTATAAATCTAGGTGACCGTGCGGAATTTCCGCAAAAACAAAAAACAAAAAAAAAACCCTCCCTTAAACTTAATGTGTGATACAACAAACAAAGGGAAAGGTAGTAAAAAGAAAAAAAGAGTCGACAAAAAAGACAACACACAAAAAGATGAAACAAAAAATTATAGAGCATAGGGCAGAAACGAGAAGACTAAACTATAGAGCTTGCCATAAAGAAGGGACAATCAAAAAGAGATGGAAACGAAAATAGGATAAAAATGAAATCAGTTAAAAGTTTAGAAAGAGAAAAAAATTAAAGAGGAAAAGAAGAGAAAAGAAGAATTGAAAGAATAGGTCAATATATATAAAACAAGGAAAAAAGTAGAAATCCACAAAATCACAATAATACTTTCATCTAAAAAAAACTAAGAAAAGAAAAGAGATTATAGGACAAGACAACGAAAAAAACGAAACACATTTGAACAGGTAACAGTGAAAAAAGGACAAAGAGTTCACAGACAAAAGAGACGAAAGCTACTCTGACTTAGACTCAGATCAAGAAACACAACACAGAGAACAGAAAATCGAAAAATAGAAGAGGCCTCAGAAAAGCAACAAACGCGGGAAATACCAAACAACGCTACAGGAAAATAAAAGCTTAGACCAGGACAGTAAAAAAAGCAACAGAAGGTAATTACAAGATGACAGAAGTAAGAAAAACGCCAAAGAACATTTGAACATACGGTTGCAAGGGGACAAGCCCCATATTCCACCAGAGGTCACCACAGGACCAGTTACCGAAAATACCAAGAGACTATAAAAATAAAAATACGACAAGATAACAACCCAAACAAGGATAACCAACCAAGAGAATAGGACACCACTAAAAAGATTAAAACAACAATTTAATACACAAAAATATTGACAGCGGAGAGAAAACAAAGCAGTCCACACGGCAATTCAACTATATCCCTAAAACACCCAGACAAAAAAACAAAATACATATACAAAATAGGAGGACTAAGCGGATAAAAAAAACAGAAAAGCCAAAATACCAACGTCACAAGAAAGTATAAAAAAGGCTACACAGAGACAACATTGCATATCAAAACCAGAAAACAAGGAATACTAACCAAATGCGAGACTACTAGGGAGATAAAAAAACAACTCAACACCTATCATAACACGCAAAAAACAGCAAAATCAATGAAAACGTAGAGACAAACATAACGGAGCACATTAAAAAAGGGCTTTAACGACAAAACCAAAGAACCGGCGAATAGGTCGGTAAGTACTGCACGAATACCAAAAAACCTACATAATACGGATAAATCGAAACAAAAGATCCGCCGCAGAAACACAATACAAAACAAAGCAAAGAAACACACATAGCGCTATCCAAAAAATAAGAGGGAAAAACAAAACAAACTTACATAAAAGGCGGAATGCCTAGGCGATCAAACACCACAATACGCGCACATGATAACAAAAAAAACCAATATAATAAGCAATGCCACCTGTAACAACAACAGACCCACAATAAAATGAGGTATAAAAGGAACTGATCACAGAATAAGATCTCAATCCCAACTATACAATACAAACCCAAACCAAAAAAGAATCTAATAACACACAACTGCGGAGTATCACAAACAAACAATCCACGCCCTAGGTCAGGAAGTAACCGGTCACAATCTGCAAGATACACGAAGGCAATCACACGACTAAAGAACTACAAATAACCAAACAAACCTGAACATAATTAACAAAAAGGAGAACGGGACATGGAAAGACCAAACAAGTAAACAAAAGAAAAACTGAAAAATAGAGAAGTGAACGGCAAACCTAAGTCCATCAAGAAACACAAAAATAAAACAAAAAAGCCACATCTACAGAGAAAGTACCCGAGTTAAGCGGAGACGATAAGAATCGATCTACGAAACGAAACAAACATAGAAAAAAAAGGGAAACAAACGACCAAAAATTTGTAAAAGAAATATAAAAACTTCAAAAATATGACACCCAAAGAAACTAAAAATGGGAAAAATCGGGCTTCTAAAAAAAAGAACAACCCCGATAGTACCAGCAGGAAAAAGCTTATAGACTGCAAACAGAGCAGATCAACTACTCTAAAATAAGGAACAGATCTACAGATCGCAAAGAACAAAAGAAAGAAAAGTCCGTCTCGTTAGAAACTCAAGAATTAACAGGAACAAGTATTCAAATATAATCAGGTACCAGTACAATAAAGAGACAGTCCAGGAACATATAGAGCAAACAACGAAAAATCGTAAATTAGAGAGTGTTACAAGGTACAGAATTAGCTCGCAAACCTACAAACAAGTATAGCACAACGTACAAGAATACATGTTATTAAACAGGATTAGGAAACGACAAGACGACAGAAAATTAAGAGACACATCACAAAAACGGAAGAATACGAAGGAAATAGAGAGAAATAGAATTTTAAGAGACCGCTAACAAACAAGGACGAAAAAAAAAAACTGCAAAAAAAACAACTAGAGGCCAAGCCTATAAGTATTGCAAAAAAATAGAAATATTTGAATAACAACATAAAAAGGCAATAAAGAGAAATCACTGTATGGGCCCACAGAACAACATCGGACACGGCGAGACTGCTCCCAACAAAGGTACGAAACAGACAATTGCAAGACACAAAAGTGGCATCAGGTAAAAGAGGATAGAAAAGACAAAACGGAAAGGACAACATGAACCAACAAAAGGAATAAAAGAGTAAACAAAAAAAGAAAATCAAAGACTCAATCGCAACCAGCAAAATAAACAACACACAACAACACAACACAACAATAGATTACAAAAAAATAAAAGACTTACTATCAACTAGCAGGAAGATAGAACACGCCAAGCAAGGCAAATAACAAATAACATAAATCACGACACAGACGATAACCGAAAAAGGTAAGAGGGGGACATAGGGTTAAACAGCCAAATCAATAATAGATAACAAATAAACGACAAGGAATGAGACAAATAATTACACTAGGTTAATGAACAAGATCGGAGGGTAACATAGAAAGGTGGAACAAGACACAGACACAAACCCATCAAAAAAGAAGAGAACAACAAAAAAAGGGAAAAAAACAACAAGCCTAGGTACGCATAACGAAACAACCAACAAGAAGATGAAAAGATATAAAACAGACAAGAAACGACTAAGCGGCGCAAATCAAAAGCATACAATTAGATAAGGGAGCCCGCCAACGGGATAAAAAGTAGAATAAACTAAACGGCGACACAATCAAAGCCCAAAAACATTGAAACAGTACAGGAACATAAGTGAACACTTAATGTCCTCGGGACTAGCAGGAAACAGAGAACGATAAACAAAGTAATAAACAATGGGACAACACATAAGGAAAAACGAGACAAGGATAGTAACTAACAAGGCTATATCGACAACTCTGAGCAAGAAGTAGACGAACAACACAAAAACATAAAAGCAGCATAAAAGCAACCAAACATAAGATAGAGCAAGAAAGAACTAGATGGGAAGAAAGACTAGACAATTAAAGTAATAGAAGGAGACACCTAAATGCCTACAAATAAAAGCATAAAAGGGAAGACAAACCCGAGAAACCAAACAACCAACGAGGACAACAACTAACCATCACGGTACAAATAGAAGTCCAAACGAAAAAGAATGAACTATAAGAGGCTCGCTTTGCCAAAATCAAAGGGAAAAAGTATATAAGATCACCGACTAGAAATAAAAAAAACCTAAAGGTAAGAATAAGAACCAAGGTACCAACATCAGAGACAAAATAGGAGAAGAAGACTAATCGACGGGACGCTAAAATAAAGAAAAAGAAATAAAAATAAGCAACAACAAAGACAACACAGAAGGCCGGGAAGTTCACAAAAAAGACAGCAAGAAAATCGATGCCTTAAAAACGGAGCAAAAACTTTCTAAAGACAAGAAGGGAGGACAAGTCACGGAAGAGGAACAAAAAGGGGAGGAAGGACAAAAAATAAATAACATACAAAGGACAGGAACAGGGAAAAAGACCAAATAAACAACGACACTCCATACAGAAGAATAAAATGGTCCAAATATCAAAAAAGAAAAAAAAAAGAAGAAGCAGGGTCAAAAGAGAATAAGATCTAAGAAGACAAGTAACAAAATATTAAAAAGCGAAAATAAAAACCCCGCAACCTCATAAAACCCTGCTGCAACAAAATGAATCAACAATAAAAAAATAAAAAGAGAAACCATCAAGTCAATCAAACAAAGAATAACTAATACACAGTCAACGCCAGTTCAAAAATAAAAACAGGAAAAAAAAAGTGAATGGTAAATTGAGCGCCGACACCCCGATAGATTCTATACCCGACCTTAACACAATACATAACGAACGTAATTAAGCAGAAACATATGACAGCTAACAGAGCAAGAGGAAAAAATGGCCAAACATACGTAAGTCAAAAATTAGGAAAAAACCAGAAGGAGGGACTTTAAAAAATACTACCGATAGAAAATCACCTATCATATTTCAGGCAGATAAAAATATACCAAGAAAGACACAACAAAAAGACAAGGAGGCAAACTCAACAGTAAGTCTAAGTTTCAAAAAATAGAGAAATGTATAGTCGCGACAAAAGGGGACTTCAACAAAAAATAACGAGCTCACAAACAAGACACTATTCAAAAACATAGGAATATTAAAGTAGATCACGGGAACAAAACATAAAAAAAAAAAAACAGCTTGAGTACAAAAACAAAAGTTAACACAGACCTAAAATAAATTCAAAAACATTCAGAACACAAAAAACAACGAAAAAAGAAAGGCACTGAAAAAAAAAATCAAGAACACCCACACGAGTCACCCACCGAACCGACCACCAGAACGATCCCACCACGAAGCCACTATGTCCTACGACATAAATCAGTGCGACAGCACTCAAAACTAAAAAACTCAGGGACTGAAGAGCACAGCATCCAAACCCCGAACCACGAATCACGGAACCGCAGTCTCCGTAAACGCCAAGAACATCAAAGGACATACAACTCTAAACACCGCGCCTTACCCCGACCCACCACCAAACAACATTACAAATAGCAATAATACACAGAGGCAGCACTTGAACCAGTAAGCACCAAATAAAACAAGCCAGCAACTGCGAAAGGGTCACTGCCACGCACGTCCCGCGTTTCGCCCACGACTTCCACAACAAGGAACCCTCACTACCGCCTCCTCCAAGGTCTTCCAACAACAGACAAACACCACCCTCTCCCACATCCCCCTCCCCCCTCCCAACTCCCAGCTATTAAACCTGCCCCACACCACTCACGCTCCGCACCGCTTTCTAACCAACCCCTAGCCATATGCCCTCCCCCCACGTTTCCTCAACTATTCTTCTCCATACCACACAACCACTTATCTCCAACTTCCCCCACTCTCCCACGACTACTAGTCTTCACCCACCTCTTCATGCCCCTACTCCCTTCAACTTCTACTCCCATACTACAACATTCCTCCACAGGCCCCCATACAATCTAACCCACTGCACCTCCCACGACGCAAGACGCTACCTTGCTTCTCCCCCCACCTTTCCCTCCCCTCAGCTAAGCCCCAAAAGCGTTAACCACCACCACAAACCTCACTTCCACACCAAACTATTTCCTCCCGACCCGTCACACATCCAACACTACGCACATTCCGAGCTCCAACATCCTCAAACCTTAAACACACCACACTAACCACTCCCTCTCCGCCATCACCATTCTACCACTTAACTAGCCTCTCCCAACACATACACCTCTCAAACAGCACTACGCACACCGCCCCCCCTCACCTACCTACCCAAGTCCTTCTCACATAACACTCCCCTCCAACCTAACAGTCAACCCCCACACACAACTAACACCACCTCCCATTGTACGTCACCTACAACACTAATTTCCTCTCTTCCCCATCAAAACACAACACTCTACCAAAACATTCCACCCACGCGTCAACACAAACTTGACAACGCCCACTACCTCCTACCCCCTCTGCTGCTGCCGCATCACACGCACTCCACAACAAACGCACAACCCCGGGCACATCCCGCAATTAACACCCCTCTCACCAGCCACAAACCCTTCCTTCACTAACACATCGTACATACCAGCACCCCTTACGTCTCCCAACTTAAGCCCCAAACTTACCCCTCCCCCCGCCCACCTTAGCCATTACCCAAACTCCTACCACAACCGATACACCGACCACTACCACATCCCACCCAACCAACCACACAGAACAACACAAAACCACACGATCCCCCTACCTCCACTCCACAACACTCTCCACCACACCCCCCTCCCCTACTTCCACTTCACTTCCCCCTCACCGCTCCTCACTAACCATCTTCCCATCCCTCCTACCTCCACCTCATTTCCACCCTTCCCACCTTCCCACTTTACACACCCAACCAACCTTCACCTCTTCCCCCTCCCTCTCACACCCCCCCCCGATCCCCCCCCTTCACACCTTCTCACCTCCCTCCCTTCCCCTCCCTTCGGATTTGTCCCAACCTCCACCTCACCCCCTGCACCCCACCCCCCACATCCCTACTACCTCCCACTCCCTCCCCCACCGCTCCACGCCTACAACCCCTCCCTCTACCCCCAATCCCCACCACCCACACCTACCTCCCCCCATCCCGTCACCTCACTTTCTCCTTCACTCCCACGCCCAACGCCCACATCTCCCCCTTCCTCTCCCCAACCACTTCTCCTTCCCCCCACAACCCTCTCTTATAGTAAGCATAAGAAAATAGTATAAGTTTCTAACAATATCAAACAACTTCTTACAATATCTAAATTTGAAAACAGAAAATAAACGTTGCATTAGCAATTGATACTATATATGTTGGGTCCATTTGGATCTGAATATAATATACGTATGTTTGAAACCAACACAGCAGCAGGGTTAAAATGTAAAATCAAAGCATGCGAAGCAAACATGATAGTAACCCAAACAATATTTTTCTGTTTCGACTAAGGGAGACAAATGCTATTAAACTCCTTCATTCCTTGTAAGATCTAAATAACCGAGCACCTACCTCACCTTGGGTGAAAAAATTGCCAAGGAGCGTGGCCTTAACAGCGTTCTCCATGTCACAATCAGCGAAGACCAGGAGGGCAGACTTGCCACCCAGTTCCACGGTCACCTTCTTCATGGTGTCTGCACAAGATTTTATTATCTTCTGACCCGTGCCCACACTGCCAGTGAAGGTCACTTTGGATACCTGAGGATGCCGACAGATCAGCTCTCCAGTTTCATAGCCTCCCTACAATGAAGGAAAGAACACTGTAACAAACATGCAATGTATTAAGCAGTAAGTTGCTGTCTTGAAGCCAGGACTACACGTAAACTACCGACAGCCAAGTTATTACATCCAGACTAGATTCGTCCTTGTTATACACTCGTCAGCAGTGGCATATGCAGGGAGGGGGTTTCGAGGTTTGAAACCCATTAGGGTTCGAATTAATAACAATTATTCGTATATTACCCAAAATTATTACTATCTCCATATATTATTTCTCTAAGCCGAATCCTATACCCGGTCGAAACTCGCTCATTTCTTTATCGAATTGCAAGAAAATTTATGATTTTGAAGCTTATCCCGCGGGCTATTGAAGAAAATTAGACCCACCCTCTAAAAAATGTTGGTTCGTTTTTTATTCAAACTTCAATTTTTGGGCACAAAATTGACTCTATCTAGCGAAATAATTGTCGTATCGTCTCCATTTTGATTTCATTCGAAAGATTTTAAAAAATGCGTTCTTTAGAACGTTTCTCCGCTAGCGCCGCGTAACGAGAATCTCGAAAATCCACGTTTAAGCGACTTATAAGCGATTGAAGTTTGAAAAAGTTAAATTTTTTGCTCAACTGTCAAAATCGTTACATTGTTGTTCAAATCAATTTTAAATGCGACATTTCAAGCCAAGGCCTAGCTCGGTAAACCTTAATTGTAACTTTTATTGTTTCAAAATACTATGGTAGTTTTGCGATAGCGTTAGTATTTAGTTTAGTAGTAGCCTTGGGTATTTGATTTTAATATAGGGTATCACTTTTGTAGTAGTTGTAAAAGTGAACGTGTCTTTGATCTCTTTGAAAAGTTGTCAGAACGACGGCAGTAGATGGCGATGTTGTGCAAATGAAGCCAATAAAAATTGTCGTATTAAATTTTAAGTTTAGAGGGGTTTTTTTTTTGTTTTTTTTTGCGGAATTCCGCACGGGTCACCTAGTTTATACATGTTTTTTAAGTACTTAAAGTTCTTTAATGATGTTTGTTGAAAAGTAAGATTTTCAATTTCTGTTATTCAAAGTTTATTTGAACTTCAAAGTTGAGTTTGTGTGTAAGGAATGTAAAAGAATCCCCCCAAAGAAATCGGCCAGTGCCGGTATTGCATTAGCTAAAATTTTCAACCTTATTTATTTTGAGAGGCAGTGTGTGTGTGTGTGTGGGAAGGAAGGGGCGAAGGAAGGTTTTAATATCTTTGGGGGAAAAATTGAACTGCTTCATTGAGAAATCCTGCATACGCCACTGCTTGTCAGTCTGGAATAGACAATAAATGAGCGAGAGGCAGTCTTTATCTCATTGAAGATGATATCCTCAACAATAAACTGGCAGCTAAAATGAATGTATAACACCAGTTAGAGTCCACAGGCAATGATGGTATTCAACTCGTAAAGATCCAATAAAAGTGTAACATATTATTAGATGTTGTTTCATAGATTTTTAACTGACATAAAACTGTTTTGAAACTATGGAAATGGGCTACCACAGTCATTCCTAACATATGGTTGATGCTCCAGTAAACAACTACAGAAAATAATGCAGGATTTTTTTTTTTTTTTTTTTTGAGTGGGGGGGGGGAGCACAAAAGTTTTGAGATTACATTATTATGAAAGCATCATAATTTGTAAATAAAATACTTTTGTTAGTCTTGTAAATACCTTTCCCAAAGTATTTCATATAAATTTGAAGAGAACAATCACTGGTTTAAATAACCTATCATTGAAAATTTTCCTACATTTTTTTTGAAAAAAAAAACCAAGGTTGTCTAACTTACTGAGGGCAAATCATGAAAGTGACTTTCAACATTTAAAATTGAGACAAGTAATTATAATTCCTAGAACTTAATATGGATCAAGATTTTAAAATAAAAGAAACATTTATGAATCTCTGACAGAGTACAAAAAAAGAAAAAAATAACACTTGTTTAAATACATGCAATGCACCAATTTAAATGTTTTCAAGGAACGTTTCATGGAAATTTTGAATGAAAGTGAAACGACATTTCGAGCCTAGAGTTCAACCCAAAAGTTCATACCCAGACTTCACTTTTTAATTCAATTGCAAATTCGATCAAATTGAAAATGAACAACATTGAATAATCGGTGTCAGAGTGGATTAACTTACCAGCCTACCTGAACTATGTTTAAGACACCTGTAGGCAATCCAACTTCATGAAATATTTCGGCTAAGATGACGGAAGTTGTTGGCGTGAATTCTGACGGCTTGTACACCACTGTGTTCCCACAAGCTAGAGCAGGTGCTACTTTCCAAGACATGCACTGTAAAAGAAGTTGCATTTCAAAAAAATATATATATTTTTTTTTCCAAAAGAAACTAGTTCATAACAGAAATTACTTGACAGTAAGACAAAAAAAAATACTTTCAGATCCTAGTTAATATGGATATGCACATTAGAATCCAAAAATAAGTTCTATTTAACTTAAAATTGTTCTCAATTCACACGTTGACACAACATAATATAATGATCCTTGCAACTTCAGATGATCCATAACAATCAATTTACTATAAGTTAGGGTGGTACAACACACCGACTGATGTGTCATGAAACATTAGTGTCACATCAATATCAAAAAACGGGTTCAAAACTCTTGAAATTGATACATTCCAAACCACAAAACTTTATCAAAGCTTACTTTTGTCCACAAAAGTCAATAACACCATCGGATCAATTTTGTAGTTCAGGGTGCATTATAAGCAATGTAACAAAACTTCTCTCAAAGCATGAAGAAAAGCTTTTTTTCTCTATTTAGAAAAATATATTGTGACATTTTTGACTAAAATTATCCTAATCAAAAGATTTTGTTTGAAATCATTTTTTAACCCATTAATGCCTGACTTTTGTTTCCAAAGATATTTTGTATACTGGTTACACGGCTACAGAACACACTTTACAATGGTTATGTGCTGCAATCTGTTAATAATGAATTGAAACAATACAAAGTAATAATTAACACTATTATTTGGTTGAAATGTTCATTTTTGGTCAATTCAGACACTTTTGGGGACCCGTTCCTAAAAAAGGCGGACACTAGGATTAATGGGTTACTATTTTTTTTAGCCTCTGTTACAATTTCTTTTGCATTAAAATAGAAGTTTAAAGAAAGAATTTCTTTGGGGTGATAGAGATTCTCTCGCGCGCACAGTGGTGGAACAATAGCCCAAGTCCTATTTTTCGTGTTGAACGTCGACTCGAGTTGGATATGGTCTGCGTTTGTACTACGTGTTTTTGGTGGTTTTTCGGCCTCCCATCACACTGGGCCGTGCTTAGGGGGTGGCAAACTGTGCAACCGCACAGGGCCGCTAAAATATTTTGAAATTTTGGGGCCGCTAAAATATTACAAAAGAAAAAATATTTTTGTGTGCACGTGGAGAAAAAAACTTTGAAAAAAAAAAAACTTTTTCCTTCAAACTATTTTTTTGAACTTTCAAAATATCTAAAATACAAACCGCTTTTGGCGGTGTGGCCAATTCTTCAATTAGTTTCTCTGCCAGAGGCAAACTTGTCTTTTGGAATAATTCAGCAAATATAAATCTTATTTTCTACTTCTACTCAGCGATGGGACATTCTAAAGCGGTATGTTAAAAATGTTACTATTGAGCCTTTATCTAACACAAGATGGGAATGCCGAATAGAAAGTATCAAAGATATTAGATTTCAAATTGGCGGATATTTATGACAAATTAGTTGAGATATCGGAAATTGCAACGGGGTCAAAATGCAAAACTGAGTTTTAAATTTCTCACTTCTTTATGTATATGGTACAAATTGTTTGTTAAAATTAATTTTGTTAGGAAAGCAAAGCAAAATTCTACTGTAAACTTAAATACTGCTGTTCAGTTAATAGAGAAAATGCTTATTTTTTTAGAAAAGTTGAAAAACACTGACTTTGAAATTCTCAAGAGCGGATCTAAAATTTTCTCAAGGGAGGGAGATTTTTTTTTATATTACTTACCCTTACTACATACCGTGGTTTAGATCTCTTGATTACAAAATTTCAGTCTTTTAATTCCGAAACATTTCCGGAGTTAAACCCCTGAATCATAGCCTCTCTTAATATCATCGAAGTCATCAAAAATTACGGTTTTTGTATTTCGCTTCTAAACTTCAATACCGAAAAATTGTGGGGAGAGAATTCTCCGGGTTGTGTCCTCTAACTTTTGTCCTCCCTGACTTGAATCAAAACCGACGCTTGAATCCTCTCTTCCCCTAATATCATCGAAGTCATCTAAATACGTTTTTTTTTTTATCTATCCGAAAATGGGAGAGAACTTTCGGGTTTGTGTCCCCAACTTCTTCCCTCCTGGCATCATCAGAGATCGTCTAAAAATTGCGTTTTTTTTTTTTTTTTGAATTACAATTTAAAAAATGTTTCGGGAAGACGGAAGAGTCCAGAACAACATTTATGTCCCAAATGTCATCAAAGACGAACTGCGATTGCCCCCCCCCCCTTTTTTTTGTATTTAATTTCGAAACATTTCCGGATAGAGGAGCCCTCACCCCAACGAAAACATAGTCGAAGATTGCTTAAAATTCCATATTTTAAGATTAAATATCGTAAAAGTGCCGACGTAGGGCCCCTCAAGGAAGAGATCGTCATTCCTTTGTATCCGTCTTAAAATTCTGAAATTGCAGCGAAAGATTTAGCTCTCTATCATTGGAAATGAATACTAATGAAATTTCTTCTCCTGTTAACACTCTTCGTAGAAAGAGTGTTAACAAACAATTTTCTTACGAGTCAATCTTTTATGTACACCTAGGAGCGTTTTCAAAAAAAAAAAAAAACTTCAACAAGAAATTTGGATTTCTTTGCAATACTCCAGCATTAAAAACTTTGGAAGAGCATGATTTAATAACTAATTGCAATAACTTGGCGTTAGAATTTGACGATGTGAATGGAACCGATTTATACACAGAGTTAAAAGTTTTTATAAATTTCATTCCAGAGAAACTTTAATTTCAACCACTTAAATATTTGTTTGAAAACAGTTTCCAAAATGTTTTACTAAATTTTGTTATTGATTTACGAATTTTCTAACTATTTCAGCTACAGTTGTCTCGGCAGAACCTTCATTCTCAAAGCTAAAATAAATTAAAAAACGTATTTAAGATCTATTATGACTAATGCTCTAGCACTAATATCGATTGAAAATGATTTTTGTATTTCTTTAGATTTTTCAAACTTAATTGATGAATTTGCTGCTCAAAAAGCTAGAAAAATTATTCCTCATTAAATCGCTTATTTTATTTTATTTATTTATTAATCTCTAGATTTTTCTTTTTTTCTAAATATAAATGTTTGTTTTGGTAAATTGTTGGCTGTGTCTGTGTCTTTTCTTCTTTGTTCTTTTATTTTTTACTTCTACACTATACAGCCAACTTTTTAGTAAAACTACTAAGCGGTACCCGCACGGTGATGCCCGTGCAAAAAATGTAAAGGAAGTCAACTGAATATATTTAAATTCACTCCAACCCTCTGAAGTAAAATTATTATATTCTTTCATTCAAATGTACTCCACAACCTTTTAAATTTCACTAAAAGTCGTATTGAAGTTTAAATCACAATGCGCCAAACAAATAAAAAAAAACATTAAGGTGAGTAAGTAACAGCAGATTTAGTCAATTTTCAAGGCTTAACTTAATACGCAAATTTAAATCACTGAAGAACGAGCAGTTTGTCTAGAAAATTGACCTAGTGTTTCAGTTTTGCGTATAGAGTTAAGCCTTGAAAATTGACTAAAGTTGATCAATTAATATCTCCTGTTGTAATTAACCTAGAGAAACGTGCTAAAACTTTTCTTTTTCAGAAAGAACCCTTTCCAACGATGTATAATGTTTGGCGGGGTGTGGGGGGGGGGTCTCCTCAATCCCGAAAATAAGACTAATTAATTAATTTAATAAAATATAATTCGAAATTTAGACTTCGGCCTTCGAAGTGCATTTCACGGGGATGCATTCGAATTTTTGTGCCAAGTTTCAGGTCGGTAGGTGCTTCTGGCCATCGGTTACAAACATACGTACAAACAAACAGAGCTCGTCATCTTTATATACATAGATGACACTTTTAATGACATTTTATAGTTTGTAATGTTCAATGGCTGGATTATTTTAGTTTTAAAGACTTTTTTCTTCTTTTCATGTGTGTGTGTGTGACCTTATTTTTTTTAGAAAATTTTTTACGTTTCAATGGAACTTTTGATACAGCTGTAGTGCCAAGATTTTCGAAAACTCTCAACGACCACAGCAATTTTAGCATTCGAAATTTGATATAATTCATCGATTTAACCGTAATTTCAATGTAAATTTGGTCGCCAAATCTAAATTGATTAACATAGGGAACCGAAGCTCAGCCACAACCATTCTTCCATGATTTTAATGTGAACATTAAAAGGCAAGAAATATAATGTCTTTCGCACCGTCTCTTTGAAGTGATTACAATCTAACAGTGACCCTCAAATAAACAAGATTTCCCTTGCTGGGAGGTTTGGTAAATTTCCCGATTGTTGCCAAACTTTACGACGCCAAATACGAAAAGTAACTTAATAGCGGTGTTACCGAAAATGTCAGAATGGAACTATTAAAAATTTAGTGATGGCGGCATTAAATACATGTTTTAAACATGCAATAAAATACTCTGAGACTGCGAACAACTGCTGTTCCTTACCAGAGCGTTTTCTTTTTCTTTGATTTGGAGAAAGTAGTGTTTCACTGTCTGGGGGGTTTGATAAATTTCCCGACCGTCGCCAAACTTTACGACGCCAAATACGAAGAGTAACTGAATAGCCATCACTAATTTTTTAACAATAATAGTTCCATTCTGATATTTTTGGTAACACCGAATTTTGAGGAATTCAACTGAATAAATTTAAATTCCCTCCGACCCCTCTGAAGTAAAATTATTATAGGTTCAATGCGCTCCATCTTACTTTGGTTCAAATGCGCTCCATCTTTTAAACTTCACTTAAAGTCCTGTTAAAGTTTAAATCAATTCGCCAAATAAATATAAGAGACAGAAAGTTAAGTAAGTAACAGGAGATATTAATTAATCAAATTGAACAAATTTTCAAGGCTTAATTCTATACTCTAATTTAAACCACAAAGTAACTTCAGGGACAAAAGAGCAGCTGATCTGGAAAATGGACTTAGTTTTTCAGTATTGCGTACATAGTTAAGCCTTGAAAATTGACTAAATTTGATTAATTAATATCTCCTGTTCTAATTAACGGAAAGAAACGTGCTAAAACTTTTCTTTTTCAGAAAAAAAAAACCCTTTCCAGCGATATATAATGTTTTAAGGTAGGAAAAGATTTTCCTCCCTCAATTATGGCGGCAAAAATGAGACTAATTAATTAATTTTAAAATAACTAATTCGAAATTTAAAATTTGGCCTTCGAGATGCATTTTACTGGGATACGTTCGAATTTTTGTGCCAAGTTTCAGGTCTGTAGGTGCTGTGGGGGCTTCTGGTCAGCGGTTACAAACGTACAAAGCCCGTCATCTATATATATAAAGATGACGGTGCTTGTTTGTTTGTTTGTTTGTTCGTTTGTTCGTTCGTTTGTAACCGCTGGCCAGAAGCACCCACAGCACCTACGGACCTGAAACTTGGCTCAAAAGTTCGAACGTACCCCGCCCTCGTGCAGCTCGAAGCCCAAATTTTTAATTTCGAATTAGTTATTTTTAAATTAATTAATTTAAAAATTAGTCTCATTTTTGGTGTATCCGTCATAATTGAGGGGGGAAAACCTCCCCCACCCCAAAACATTATATATCGTTGGAAAGGGTTTTTTTTCTGAAAAAGAAAAGTTTTAGCACGTTTCTGTCCGTTAATTAGGACAGGAGATATTAATTAATCAAATTTAGTCAATTTTCAAGGCTTAACTATGTACGCAGTACTGAAACACTAGGTCCATTTTCCTGATCAGCTGCTCTTTTGTCGCTGAAGTTACTTTGTGGTTAAAATTGTGCGTATAGATCTAAGCCTTAAAAATTTATTCAATTTGAATGTTTAATATCTCTTATTTCTTTCTTAATTTTCTGTCTTTTTGATTTATTTGGCGAAATGATTTAAACTTTAACATGACTTTAAGTGGAGTTTAAAAGATGGAGCGCATTTGAACTACAGGATATAATAATTTTAGTTCAGAGGGGTCGGAGGGAATTTAAATTTATTCAGTTGAATTCCTCAAAATTTGGTGTTACCAAAAATGTCAGAATGGAACTATTATTGTTAAAAAATTAGCGATGGCTATCAGCTACTCTTCGTATTTGGCGTGGTAAAGTTTGGCAACAATAGGGATATTTACCAAACCTCCCAGCCAGTGAAACACTACTTTCTCCAAATCAAAAAAAAAAAAGAAAACGCTCTGGTAAGGAACAGCAGTTGTTTGTAGTCTAAAGTGTATTTTATTGCATGTTTAAAACATGTATTGAATGCCGCCATCACAAATTTTTTAACAATAATAGTTCCATTCTGACATTTTCGGTAACACCGCTATTCAGTTACCCTTCGTATTTGGCGTCGTAAAGTTTGGCAACAATCGGAAAATTTACCAAACCTCCCAGCCACTGAAATCTTGCTTTTTTGAGGGTCACTGTTAGATTGTAATCACTTCAAAGAGATGATGCGAAAGACATATTTCTTTCCTTTTAATGTTCACATTAAAATCATGGAAGAATGGTTGTGGCTGAGCTACCTGATACAATCGGTTCAATATGTTAACCCTTAACTTCCCACTGTTGCATTTCTGCAACATATGATTTCTTTTAATTTAACAGACTCAATATTTCTTTTAATTACCTAAAAATTACTTATCTGAGGGGGGGGGGAGATTACTGCAACGAAATATGTGCTAATTTCGTCACTAAATCACAGCACTTTTTCCCCAGAAATCACAAGAACTGTAAAAGTACCTGATGCTTCAAAACCTGTTTTTGCTATAAAAAGAATCCATTATATTTCATGCTTCCTCTTGTTTTTCGACGAAATAAATTAAGAGATGAGAAATTTAAGCATTTTATATTCATTTAAAAGTAAGTTTAATTTTCTAATAGAAAAAGCTTAAAATAAATTTGGTTTTACTTATACATTGCAGCAAATAAAAACCAACTGAAATTCAATTTTCAACTGCTTCACTATTTTTTCTAATATTTTTCTCTTTTAGTATTACTTGAGAACTGGCTGACACATTTTTTTCATAGATATTTAAAAAATTGCGAAGTTAAGGGTTAATACATTTAGATTTGGCGACCAATTTTACATTGAAATTACGGTTAAACCGGTGAATTATATTAAATTTCAAGGGCAATATTGCTGTGTTCGTTGAGAGTTTTCTAAAATCTTGGCACTATACAGTTGTGTGAAAAGTTCCTTTGAAACGTAAAAATGTGGCTAAAAATAAATAAGTTCGTCACACGCGCACACACACACACACGAAAAGAAGAAAAGTCTTAAGACTGAGTTAAACTTTATTTAGTTAACTTCCTTTACATTTATTGCACGGGCATCGCCGTACGGGTACTGCTAGTCTTTATATATATAGAAAAGCACCAAATTGCAATAGTTAATTTTTGCAAGTTTTCGCAATGTAACCTTAAATTAAATTAAAGCAAAACGATATTTTGAATAAGTTTATCAATGAAATATGATTAATTGCAGGAAAATTATCAATATGTTACAATTCGAAACTCCAATGAACTATAGGGGGCGCTGCTGCCACTGTCTAATGACGGCGAAAAAAGGTAGAACAAACGTCTGACATAACGTTTAAATAGCTTTTAAGCTTAGTGATTGACCGAAATTTTTGTTCGTAAATATGATTTTTTTTTTTTTTTTTTCAATTCTTTTGAAATGAATTTTTTGAGTGCTGTGGATATTCTGGCCCACGTAGAAAGCGATGGGAAATCAAGAAGTGGTAGGGTCAGGTGGGGGAAAGTGGAGCGAAAATCGAGCATTTTTAAAAAAAGGCCCCAAAATCACATGATTAAATTCATTTTCAGGAAACTTTTGATGCATTTTATATACATTGGATTCATATAGATTAAGTATGAAGCAGAACCATTTTATTTCGTTTGATTGTTTTCTCTCACTGATACATTTAAAACATCATGCGTTGATAGCCCCACTTTCCCCCATGGTGGGGTAAAATGGGTCTAGTTCAGAAATCAGTGAACATTTAAACAAAAATGTGTAAATATTGATTTTGACATAAGTATACAATGAAATTAGAATACCTTAATTTCATTTAAAGGTACAAATTCACTGAAAATACCTTTTTTTAGTTATTATTTAACGAATGCAACAATGCATCAGTTTTATTCTTTTTATTATCATTCACAATGAAACATTCCAGAACAATCGGCAACTTTCTAATGTTCGAAAGTGCGCCAATGTCGCCAATCCAAGCGACACTTGGTGATTTTTCGCCAAATTTGGCGACAAAAATAATTTGCCAAAAGTGATGCCAACTTAGCGATATCTTGTCAATTTCTCGCCAAGCCCTTAGATTCCCATGTTAAACTAATGGCAAAGTAGGGAAAACAGCAAGCAAGTGAAATTTAGCATGTAAATTAGCAGAATAAGAGCCAATTTTAGCAAAATAATAAAAAATAAGGACATAAATCATAAAATAATCACCAATTTACTAAATGTGTGACGTAATCGTAAACCATCAAGAAAGTTTAGCCATAGACCCACTTTACTCCACTTCAGAAAACACCTCATAATAAATAGTATTATTAACTTTATTTTTATTGTTCTTTTATACAGCTGATCCTTAGATGCTCTACTACAAGTCTATACCGAAATTAATAGCATTTGCCAATGAATAATGATTCTAGAGGAAAGTTCATAGGGCCATGCTCCACATCGACGTAAAGCAGAAAAATTAGGCAGAAGCGTAAAATTTATTCAATGGTGTTCCTATGGAGAGTACCCGGATTTTCGGTTTCTGCCTTCAGTTTCGGTCGCGTTTTACGCTGATGTGGAGCGTGGCCCTTACAAATCACATTCAATGAGCATAAAAAAAAAATGCTTTGTAAGCATTTAATTTGCTTAGAATGTTCTAAAACTAACATAAAAGTATTTGCTATCATCTCAATTTATGTCTTAAAAAATGAAACAAAATATTTTAATTAGAAAGGAGAAAATTGGTGTTTTTCAAAATAGCTCCATTTTCCCCCATGGACCCACTTTCCCCCACCTGACCCTACTAAACATTAAAAGTTATTGCAAATCACACAGTAAGTTGATCTCAAATAATCTTTTCTTCGGGGTTAGATAAGCGCCAGCGATGAAGTCGAGAGGCGAGACCATCACGTCTAATTCAGTCGTTCATCTTGCAAGAAAATAGGACATTTCGGAAAAATTTACGATAAATATTGTTCCCCAATTGTTAGCCACTTTAACTGTTAAACGAACATCAATTCCGCTGATGGATACCCATTAATTATTATTATTATTTTTTTAAGAAGCCACAAACAAAAAAGAGGCTACCGACATACTACATCTTCTCCACAGTTTTAGTCTCAAAGTTTAACTTTGACCTGAATAAAACATACAAAGCTGTTTCCTTCCCAAATCTAAACTTGAGCCAGAAGTTGCCAAACACATCTCTACTAGAAAAAAGTTAGTTTTGATGAAAAATGATTTTCCAATTTTTATTGTGAAATCTTGGCAAGTCATCTTGAAAAGAGATGAGGTCAGTGGGGTGGTTTTTAAAAAATTCGTAATGACCTTATCAAATAAGATGTCATGGTAACCCGATCAATAGTAGACAGCGCGGACAGGGCTTTTATATCTTCGACATCGAACTTTTTTCTTGGGGCAAACTTTTGGCTCCTCTCCCCCACGCCTGCTGTTCGTCTGCTATCGATCGCTGGGGCGGCGCCAGTAACGGCCACCTGATCCCCCTCAAATCGGGAACGCGATTGAATGGATAATCGCGGGACATTGTTATGGAATGTCGAAAAGAGCGGGGAAAAAACGATTTTCTTCTATATACACTATGGATTCCCTTTAGAGGCTCATAGAAGGTAAATCAAAAATATATCTTGAAACGAGCTCAAAACGACGGAGAGAACGGTGTATAAAGAATGTGAGTTGATTTTATCAAAATTTATAATTTGTTTCAAAATTTGGGGAATTGAAAGGCTTTAAAAGCGACATAGTGCTGGGAAAACACTTTTGTGAAACATAAGTTTGCTTATTAATAGGCGAAGTTTTTTCTCCTGAAGAACGACTTTTTGACAGCAGTTAATTGAAATAGCTGCAAAGCCCGGTCTGAATTTTATCTGATAGCTATCTGACCAAATCTTATCATGTTTCGTTGCTTTTCTTTTCTTTCTATTCTTTTAAATGAACTAACTGTTTGTATTTTCTTTATTTTATTAAATTTTCTCTTAAAAAATCAACTTTGACGCCTGCGCTAGAAATAAAAGGTAGCATAGATCCTGATCTTAAAAACGGATGTGCTTTTAACAAATTTTGTTAGAAAAAAGCTCTTGTATAAAAAATAGCTACAAAAAGGTATTTTTTTAATTTCTGTATCTCAAAGACAGACTGAAGTAAGTCACATTATCACTACGTTGCATGTGAGACAAAAGAAACGTTTGCCTGATGCATACAAAGGTTGGGGACTCGTGCTCTTTTAACACTGGTAAATAACTATGAAGGAATTTTCCAAATAGAATTGCGTTGATATGACTCAATGCAGAATAGGATTCTACCTACAATGTAGTAATAACCTAAAAAATGTTATTTTTGGACTTATATTAGTTTGGCCCTCAGGTACAAAATTGATTATTTAAGGGTGTGAAGCAATTACACCCACAGCTCGGTACAGACATCCTGAGACTGCAGTTTCGTCCCTATTCTGGACTCCTCAGTCAGGAATAGCCAATAGCCGAACTGGATTCAAAGATCCTCTTATTGTAGCTAAGATTGCCAACAAACTGGTAGATAAAATGAATTTATCTTACCAGCGAGCGTCCGCAAACCATGGTGCGGCTCAACTCGAAATTTGAAGGCAAAAGCTGGGCAATATGCTATGAGTTACCACCCATAAGCCTACAATAAGAGGATCTTTGCCTCCAGCTCGGCTATTAGCTATTCCTGACTGAGGAGTCCAGAATAAGGACGAAACTGCAGTCTCAGGATGTCAAATACCGAGCTGCGGGCAGGCCCGCCATTTAGGGGGGGCAGGGGGGGTAATTGTCCCCCCTGGCTTTGAGAAATCAATGTATTTGCATATAAGTGGGCGTGATTTTTGATGTTTTCCGGTGAAATTGCATTGTGTTTGGACCCTTTGCCCCCCCCCCCCCTGGAAAAACTTAAAATGACGTCCCTGGCTGTGGGTGTAATTGCTGTAGTGTATCCAAGTGTAAGAAGCAGAGGCAGTGGAATAGGATGGTGAATGCTAAGAACATATTTATTAAAAACACGCGATCTGCAAGAACATAAATGAGATTAAAACACAAGATAAAACAAGACTACATGACTATAGACACAAGCGGCTACCAACAGTCGAGCTGCAAGGTGACCTATCAGGAGAACTGCACTTGCAACATTTTATACGGTGTTATGACGTCATTTGCTCGATCCAATGGTACGCTTCACTTTACTTCAATTTGCAAGTACGGAGGGTTTAGTATTGTGGATCAACACCCCCTCTCAATAATAAACCCGTAAAATTCAAAAGCATCAATAAAACACACATTAAAAATAATCAATAAAACATCCATATAATACTCAAGTAAAAATCAATTAAAAGATAATATTCTTCACTTTTAATAAATTCAGACATTTGTAATGCTTTGGAGCAGGAAGTGGCTTTGTAAATACACTGGCCGAAAAAAAAATCCCAACACCAAGAAAAAATTACTGTAGAGTAATGAAATTTGGGTAATGCAATTGTCTAGTTAACATGTTTAATTGGTTAAATGTACAAGATCACTGGCTAATTTAAGCTCAAGAAAATGCTGTGCAAATGTGAAATTATGTTAATTTAATAGAGGGTGTAACCTCCAGAATTTTGAAGGCAAAGCCTGCAAGCGTGCATGCATTATGTCATACAGGTGCCGAATGTCACTTTGTGGTATGGAGTGCCATGCTTGTTGCACTTGTTGTGTCAATACTAGGACCGTCATTGCTGACTGGATGATGCTCGAGGTGCCGTCCAATGATATTCCATACGTTATCAATTGGAGACAGACCTGGTGATTTTGCAGGTCATGGTAACATGTCAGCACTCTATAGAGCACATTGCGTTACAGCAGCGATGTGAGGGCGCGTTATCCTGTTGGAAAACTCCCCCTTGAATGCTACTCATGAAGGGCTGTACTACTGGTTAAATTACCAGACTGACGACAAATTTCCAGTCCGTGACTTTGGGATAACCACAAGAGTGCCCCTGCTGTCGTAGGAAATTGCTCCAGAGACCATGACTCCAGGTGTGGGTCCCGTGTGTCTAGGCCGTAGACCGGTTTGATGCAGACGGTCCCCTGGCCTCCTTCTGACCAATATGCAGCCACCACTGGCACCATCAAATCTGTTTCCATCAAAAATTACAACAGATCTCCACTCCGACCTCCAGTGAGCTCTGTCTTGGCACCACTGCCGTCGGAAACGGCAATGGTTTTCAGTCAATGGACTACCGGTTACAGGCTGCCTGACTCGGAGCTATCCTTGAAGTAAACAGTTTCTAACCGTTCCTTGGGTCACGACGGTACCAACTGCAGCTCGAATGTCAGCCGCAGATGCAGTACGATGCTCCACAGCTGTACGCAAGATTCGGCGATCTTCCTTCTCAGTCGTGCCACGTGGCAGCTCGGAACTCGATCTTCTTGAGGTAGTACCATCCCTTGACCATAGCTTCCAATAATCACGCACGGTGGAAACATTCCCCCCACCCCCCAAGTCTTTCTGCAATATCGCGAAATGAAAATCCACCTTCTCGTAGCCAAATTGCACGACCTCGTTTAAACTCGGTGAGCTGTTGATAATGGCTTCTTCGTCTTCTTAAAGGCATTCCTGGTTAACATGAACGCAATTAGTCAAATTTCACGGAAAAATAATACTCACGAGTTTCACAACACGCTTTTAAAACAAGCCTTATTTGCATGTTCTGAGTGACGCCAGCTGCACCACACTTATGCGCGGAGCGCGAAATTTCAATCGATGTCACCTTTTAGTTGTATAAACATGCCTAACAAATTTCGTTTATCTAACACAAGTCTTTCTTGGTGTTGTGATTTTTTTTTCCGCCAGTGTATATCCGCACTCATAACTGACGTAGGGATATGTTCTAGAGAAATACTTTGATTATTCATTAACGTGTCTCTAATAAAGTGGTGCCTAATATCAATTTGTTTAGTGCGACTAGGATATAAAGAAGATTCTGCTAATTTTAAAGCTCCATGATTATCAACATAAATTTTAATTTTCGATAAATCCATTAATTCTAATTCGTTTAGTAATTGTTGAAGATATAACGCTTCTTTACATCCATCGGACAAACTCATGTACTCTGCTTCAGGACTGCTTAAAGCTACAGTTTTTTGCTTTTTCGATTCCCAAGAAATAGTACCATTACATAACATAAAACAAAATCCAGAATATGACCGCCTATCTTCAACATCATTACCCCAATCTGAATCGGTATAACCAAACGTATGAATATCATCTCCATTAAAAACTAAGCCGTGATTAATAGTTTTCTTTAAGTACCTTAAAATTCGTTTAGCTGCATTCCAATGTGTTTTATCGTAACAAGTTAAAAATTCACTTAATTTGCTAACGCAATAAGAAATATCGGGCCTAGTACATACAGCTAACTAATTCAAACTTCCAATTAATTCTCGATAAGGTAACGATTCATCGGGAATTTTAGCTTTAAAGCTAACTTATTGCCAACTTCCATGGGAGTACTAGCAGTATTACAATCAGTCACATTAAATCTATCCAGTAATTGTTTTTATACACTGCGATACAAAAGTTTAGACAAAATGCAAACATGTAAATAAAAAGAAAACTATTCAACGAAATGCTTTCAAATTTGTACTCCAGGTACACAATATGGTCCCTAATACGTGTCTGGAGTTCTTAAAACTATAACTGGAATCAAATTTTGGATATTACAAGACATTTTTTTACATTGTTGCAAAAGTTTAGACAATAGTCAGATTTTATGCAAATGTCCCTTGAAATGTGATTAGTGGAGGAAATGTGGGACTGTATTATTCATTTATAAAGTGCAGAGATTGCTGAATAAAAAATCAAAATCTCAGAAGCTCTTTAGTTCTCGTGAAAAGAAGATGAGAAAGTTTGGAAGCCGAAATTTGAAAATTAACCTACTTTATTAATTTTTTGTCTTTTAAATCGGCTCTAGTATGGTAGTACATTGTTTTTTACTTTGTGGAGAGCAAATTCAGACATGCGTATCGATCAAAAAGTTCAAGGAAAATTAGATTTCTTAAGCATGAAGGAATTGAAAAAACGGTTCAGACTGACGATTCGCCCCTTAATCCTACAAAACTTCAACTTGGGTCAAAAACAGCACGTGACAGCATAAGTAGATGAACAACTGAATCGGATTTCATAAAAAAAAAAACAAAGAATTGTGCCTGAGCCTTTTCGGACAGCGTGTCCCAAATAAGCCAGATTTTAATGTAAAAATTCAGCATATGTATCATTGTGACTAAAAATTGAATGGTACTTTCTTTGATAAAAATTATTAAAATTGGGATAGCCTAGATGGATAATATTTCTTTACGCGGGACTTGAGAAAGATCCAATGATCATATGCTGTGCTGCTTTTACCAATAAATTCTGGCCACGAGAACTACAGAGCTTTTGATATTTTGATTATTTATTCAGCAATCTCTGCACTTTATAAATGAATAATAAAGTCCCGCCTTTCCTCCACCAATCACATTTCAAGGGATATTTGCATAAAATCTGACTATTGTCTAAATTTTTGCAACAATGTAAAAAAAATGTCTTTTGTAACATCCAAAATTTTATTCCAGTTATACAGGGTGGCGCAAAAAGATGGGAACTTTTGAAAAAAGAAAAAAACAAGGAATAATTTTTTTTAAATTTATTCAGGATGCCTAATGTACACTACAACATTGGAAATTTAAGAAACATTCAAGTTTTGAAGATGATATCGCGAAGATGATGTCCGTCTTGCCGGATGCATTCAGCAAGTCGATTTTGAAAATTCTGCATTACCTGGTGCAAAGTGTCGAGTGGTATTGCTGCGATCTCTTCTGTAATCCTTGTTTTGAGTGCAGGTAGGGTTTTGGGACGTGTATTGTAGACTACACTCTTCAAGTAACCCCATAAATGAACCCCTGAACTGTGTGGACTTCTTGTCATGGCACTTTGCACGGCTTCAACATTTTGTGGAGTCCGAGCACTTCGTGGTCGGCCAGAAGACGTTCTTTTTACCACTGAACCAGTTTGCTCAAAATTGTCAACCCACGTTCGAATTGCATGTTTCGTTGGAATGCGAGCGCGAGGAGGAAGGTTGAAATGCCGCCTAAACTCGCGTAAAGCCTGAACCAAACTGTCACCATTTTTATAATAAGCGCGCACGGCTACTACACGTTCTTGTACGTTCCACTGATCCATGGCCACTAAATCTCCAATGCTACTGTACAACTTGCCACCTTCCTCCCGTTTCTCCGCCCCTCACAGTGCTGCCAACATCAAATCCAAAAGTTCCCATCTTTTTGCGCCACCCTGTAGTTTTAAGAACTCCAGACACATATTTGGGATCATATTGTGTACATGCAGTGGAAATTTGAAAGCATTTCGTTGAATAGTTTTCTTTTTATTCACATATTTGCCATTTATCTAAACTTTTGCATCGCAGTGTAGCTTTGTTGACACAACGTAATAAGACCTTTAGCATTTTTGAATTCTATCCCTAAACAGCGATTTGCTTCTCCAATATATTTTACATTTAAAGAGACACTAAGGTGTTTATGTAATTTCTGAACAATGTTTGAATCTTCACTGATAAGCAAAAAATCATCGACATAAACACTTAAAATAGTTAAGAAACCATTTTTTCGCTTATAAAAAAGACATGGATCACTCACCGTATTTAAAAATCCGAAATTTGTTAAAATTTGTTTTAATTTAAAATACCAACAACAACCACTTTGTTTTAATCCATAAGGACTTTTTTAGCAAGCAAGTTTTCTTCCCGTTATCAATATCATTAAGCATTTGTTTCACTTTGTTACACAACACAGTGTCAGATGCATTTTCCATTACTCACAGAAGGCATTTTTTCCGCTTGAACTAGAATTCGGAGAGGGTCAATTATCTGTTATGCATCGTTTTAAAGAGAACGGTTTATAATTAGGTATACTACAATTTTTGTTTTTTCCTTTTTATCATTGTAGTTACGTTACAGTAATTACCAAACCGTACTAAAATGTCCCTTTTCTATAGAAAAATTCTTATTCATTCTCTCATTAGAAAATATGTTGCGTTTTAGTCCTTAAAATAGGCTTGTTAGTCGGTGGAGTTAGTGCAAAAATATTTCACTTCCGGATACCAGTCTGAAATTTTATGTGGGGCTTATATTCACATAGGAGGACAAAAAAACACCGGGAGACACTTTATCGGAGGTCAAGTTCATTTTGTGATGACGTCATCAAAATGGCCGCTTTTACAGGTAAATACGTTCGTTTAACTGCTTAAAACTCCATCATAGATACAAATATTACAAAACTCAAATGTATCATCCGAAAGTTCTTTAAAAGAGCTATTTAGAAAGATTTAATTTTTCTTTCTAAGGTCAAGGTCTCACCTGTAATGACGTCATCAAAATGGCCGCTTTTACAGGTAAATACGTTTGTTTAACTCCCTCTAAAACTCCATCATAGATTGAAATATCGCAAAACTCAAATATATCATCTGAAAGCTCTTTAAAAGAGCTATTTAAAAAGATTTAATTTTTCTTTCTAAGGTCAAGGGCCCACCTGTGATGACGTCATCAAAATGGCCGCTTTTACAGATAAATACGTTTGTTTGTGCAAAAATGCTCAAAAATGCTTTTCAAGTTTATCTAAATAAGTACTTCGCACTTTAGAAAAAAAACACGAGTTTACAAACCGCTTTTTTGTTTTTAACCGAGCGAGCTCGGTCCCCTGGTACACGTTAAGGGTAATACGAGGAATGGTTACTAAGTCGAAAATCGCCCCAGAATTAATATTTCCGGTAAACTTGGCGGTCTGGGGTTTTCGGCCACGAGGAATCACGAGGTTTGGTTTTTCTAAATAAGTTTGTCAAAAATATTGAACTTCAACACACTTTAATCTTTACACTGCTCACTTTGTACCATTTCTTTAATTGTATAGTTTTTTTTTATTATAAATTACATTTTATTTCCTATGACTTTTCAAACTTAATCTTTGTATAGAATAGTTCCCTTTCCGAACTCTAACTTTGTTTAGAATAGTTTACAATGGTGCACTTTAACCGGTTATCTTTTCACCAATGGTTTCACAAATTTTCTTATGGCATGTATTGTTTTGATAAATCACAATTGAAAATTTAAATCTTCGAGTTAGCTTCGATACCTGTTTTCCTCGAGCGGAGCTCGGTCACCCGCTGGTACCTGTAAAAGCGGCCACTTTGATGACGTCATTACAGGTGGGACCTTGACCTCAGAAAGAAAAAATAAATCTTTCTAAATAGCTCTTTCAAAGAGCTTTCAGATGATACATTTGAGTTTTGCAATATTTAAATCTATGATGGAATTTTAAGCAATTATACGAACGTATTTACCTGTAAAAGTCGCCATCTTGATGACGTCATCACGGGGTTTCATGACCCCTGGTCAAGTGTCTCCCGGCGGTTTTTTGTTCTTATTTATGTACATAAGCTCTGTACCAAATTTCACACTGGTATCCGGCCGGAAGTGAAAGATTTCGGCTGTTTTTGTCGCTAACTCCCCAGACTATGTTCACTTATACGTCTCTCTCACTTACGCGCCTTTTTTTGTTGGTTCCTTGGGCCGGCGCATAAGTGAGAGTTCACTGTATTGATTTTATAAAAGATATTGTCGTCCAAAGTGTCTATAAAAATTATTTTAATGAAAAATCGCCTGTTTTCAACTCACTATATCTCAGGTTTGTCACCTTCGACCATTTTTTCGTTGGCACCACTAGAAAGAATAGATTTTTTCCTATCAAATTGAGTTTTTTTTTCGATGGTGTTCTTTCGAATAAGGATGGAAAAATTAGCTTAAAATACTGTCTGTTATGAAGAATTGGCATAATTAGGCTAAGACTTCAGAAAATTTTATCACACTGGAAGCCTAGTATTTTTGAAGTTTAAAGTACTTTTGGTTGTCAATACTCTCCAGGATTTTTTGTTAGATTGAGCTTATTAAATTTTGTGTAGCACGCATGATAACTTGCGAAAAAATCCGGTGGGCGATCTTTTTCCTGGATTCATAAATTTTTAACCAAACAAAATCAAAGTCTCATATTTCGTAGTTCTATTGTCCAAATACTTGGATTTAATGTTTTACAGCTGCAGAGCTTAAATATTGATTTTTTTAAAAAGATATTGTCGTCCAAAGTGTCTATCAAAATCATTTTAATGAAAAATCGCCTTTTTTCAGCTCACTATATCTCAGATTTGTCACCTTCCATCGCTTTTTCGTAGGCACCATTAGAAAGAACAGATTTTTTCCAATCGAAATGAGGTTTTTTTTCGATGGTGTTCTTTCGATAAGGATAAAAAAATTAGCTTGAAATACTGACAGTTATGAAGAATTGGCATAATTAAGCTAAGACTGCAGAAAATTTTATTACACTGGAAGTTTAATATTTTTGGGAATCTAAAGTACATTTGATTGTTTATATAAATACTAGCTTAATACCCGGCGTTGCCCGGGTGCTTATTAATACAACATAGCATTCAGGGAAAATAAGTTTGAAAGAGTTCTATTCATATGGGTATAAAATAATTTGCATCAATCAGTCTCTTAGGTACAAACTTTGAAAAAAACTAAAATATTACAGAAAGTTAAACGTTTACAGAAAAATAGTCTTATCAAAAGGTGAAAATTAAAGAGAAATGTTGTCTGTGCTTTGCCGCGTCCACTGGCATGAAATATATGCACATGGAAGTGAAAAAATTGCATCAAATTCACCCGCCAAATTCAAAATATTAACTTTTCTCTATTAACTGTTCCCACCTACAAAGTAAAAATTATTATAACTCAATCTAATAAATCTGTCTGAAATAAATCTGTTTCTCGTTCTGAAGGCTTATCTCCATTACAGACGCAACTGTTGTCGCATTGCAAATTTGAAATTCAAATCCGTGGTTCTTTTTATAAAGTCCACATGAATTATGATTGTTTTTTACTTATTTCAATGCTAAAAGGAAATAGGTGAGCCTTAAATTGAAAATTCATTACTTTAATCGTAATCATTGTTGGAAAATACTCATATTTAAAAATCTTAAATTTCATCAATTTGAATACTAAAAGGCCTATCTCGATTACAATATAAATAGGCTAGATTCCTATAAAAGGGTCATTTTTTGACAAAAAATTTAAATTTGAGCTTTTTAGATTTTTTAAAATTTCAAGACCCCGCCTATGAGAATTCTAGGCATCAAGGAACCTCTGTGTCAAGTTTGATGAAAATCTGACGCAAAACTGTGGATTTGTATAGAGAACAAGTATATATTATTACATATCACTCATTTTTATAGCTATAGACTAATGAATAGAGAAAAATCTGTTATTTTATAGTGATACTAACGAAAAGATGGATGGGAAGGTGACAAGCCTGAGTTACAGCTCATTGAAATCAAGAGTAGTTTTAAATCAGGAATTGCCAACACTTTTCCTGCATGCTACACAAAAGCATCATGAGCTTGAACTCCACATAAATTATTAGAATCTATTAACAACTTAAATGTACTTTAAGTTGTTAAAATTCTGTCTTCTATTATATAAAATTTTATGCAGTCTTAGCTAATTATGCCAATTCTTCATAACTGACAATACTTAGAGCTATTTCTTTGCTTCCTTATTCGAAATGAAAAACCCATCGAAAAAAAAAAAAAACTCATTTCGATAGGAAACATCTGTTCTTTCTAATGGTGACCTACAGAAAGAACGGTGGAAGATGACAAACTTTTGATACTGTTGAGTTGAAAACAGGCGATTTTTGATTAAAAATGATTTGATAGACACTTTTGGTTGACAATATCTTTTACAAAATCAATATGTAGGCTCTGGCAGCTGTTAAAACATTAAAACCAAGTATTTGGAATACGAACATACGAAATATGAACCTCTTGAATTTGTTTGGTTAAAAAATTAATGAATCAGGAAGAAGATGCCCACCGCGTTTTTTCGCAAGTTAACATGCGTGCTACACAAATTTAATAACGTTCAATTCACAAAAAATTCTGGAGATTATTAACAACCAAAAGTACTTTAAACTTCAAAAATATTAGGCCCCCAGTGTGGTAAAATTTTCCGCAGTCGTAGCCTAATTATGCCAATTCTTCATAACAGACAATATTTCAAGTTTTTTTCATCCTTATTCGAAAGAACACCATAAAAAAAAGAAAAAAAAAACTCATTTCGATAGGAAAAAATCTGTTCTTTCTAATGGTGCCAACAAAAAAATGATTGAAGGTGACAAACCTGAGATATAGTAAGTTGAAAACAGGCAATTTTTCATTAAAATGATTTTTATAGACATTGGTTGGACAATATTTTTATAAAATCAGTATTTAGCTTTGCAGCCGCCACCGTTTAAAAACAAGTAATTTGACATAAATAAAAAGTAAGAGTTTTAAATCGTTTTTGTTTAAAATTATGACAACATGAAATAAGGGAAAAAATGCCCATCGCGTTTTTATGCATGTTTAGAGGTTGCGTGCCTACACAAAATCTTAATTAGCGCATCTAACAAAAAAATAATACCTAGAGAGTTATTAACAACTAAAAGTATTTAAGCTCCATCAATATTAGGCCCCAGTGTGATAAAATTTTCCGAAACATTAATAAAATTGCAACTCGTTTCCAAAGTCTGATCCGCATTTTGGACACTTTTTTTGCGGGTTCATAGCTAAAAGTCTGGCTTTGTCGAGATGGCACCTGACTCTCTCTTTTTAGAATTGTTCATTTTTTGAAGGGGTGGATTATAAAAAAAAGGGGTAGAGGAAAACTGAAGAAAGGATTCAACAAATGTGTTACTGGTTCTAGCATAAGCTTAATACCCACCCATTTTAAGAAATTAGCCAAAGAGGTTAAATATTTTAATTTTGTGATGTCGAGACAGAGGTCTTATTGGACAGGTCATATTCTAAAAAAGTGGGTTTGCCTTGGTTTTACCTCTTCGAACAGCCATTGGTTAAAGACAGCAACGCCTCCGATAGTTCATTTTAATTAAAAATTGGCGAGAGTAGGGTTACAATAAAGAACGTAAATCTTGACTTTTGGTTGACTCTTTACTTTTGTGAGGGAATGACGCTACCCGCTGGGGACACGTTTAAGAATACCTGCGTGAAGTAATTTTTAATGAAAATGTCATTTTAAATGGTTTTGTTTACTTAACTTATTCAATATTTTGAAATAAAATGCACAAAAATTTTCACTTATTCCTTGTTTGCTTTGAAATAATTTTTCTTATTTTATTCCAGCAGTGGGGACAAGTGAGGGAATGACGTTTCTGTACATTAGGCCTGTTTTTAATATATTTGAAATAAAATACAAAAATTTCACTTTTATTATTTTGTTAACCTCTACTTCCAGAATAATTCCAACCCCTAAAAATATGTATTAGTTAGAAAATTTTCCCAAATTATAACGAGGAAATGAAAATGACTGTTTCTGTGAGAATGACCCATACATCATTGCTATTATTATAAAAAATATTATTATTGCAGTTGCTGTTCTTATTGTTATTTTTACTGTCAGTATTATTGTTATTGATACTATTTTTCGTGTTAATATTATTATTATTATTTCTGTCTTTATTACTATTATTATTATTATAAAAATTATTACTATTACTAATATTTTTATTAATATTATTATTGCTGTTATTTCTATTTTTATGGCTATTATTATTAATGCTATTATTTTCATTATTTTTTTTTTTTGATATTATTGTTATTATTATTATTATTATTATTAGCATTTCTGTTTGTGGAAATATTTTTAAGTAAACTTCTTTTCATGCCTAAAGTAAACAAAAATGCAAGATTTTTTTCCCCTTGATTAATATTAGAGCATTATGCGATGGGAGTCGTGGAGACAAGCAGGTCGGAAAGAGAAAAGAATGAGTCTTCGCGTCTAGACTGGGTGGGGATGGACATTTCGATGGCAAAGGAGCCGACGACGGAGGTCACCCGCAGGCGAGGAGCACTTTGAAGGAGGCCGCGGGAGGGAAGGGTTAGAGAAGAGACTTGCAGATTGCTGAGGAAAAACTCAAACCTAATAAGCTACTGATTTTTTTAAATATCATCTAAAAGTGTTCTTTACTTTCTTTTTGACTTGTTTAAGTCATGAGTGATATATTATCTGGCATCATTGGGCTTTAACTGGAAAAACAGCCAGTACTTTACGTTTAATATCCTAAAATAATGTTGTCCCACCCACTTATTCCCATTTGTTGACCTGTCCACTTCCTGGAGAAAAAATATTTTCATTTAACATTCGGTAAAAAAATCGTCCTTCCTATTTTCTGCTTAACAGACATAATAATACGTGATGCTATTTTTCTTTTTTTAAGCTATTGCATAGCTTTTATCGCAGGCTTTGAGAGGATTGCATCAAGTTCTTCTGGGTGTGGTTTTTGGTCACCACCGCCTTAAAATGTATATCGACTGTACACTGTAAAAAATGAATGATGTTTTTACAGTATAAAACAGATAATTTTATAGTAAGAAACTGTAAAAATTGCTAATTTTACCATCATAAACCGTAAAATTTCCACGTTTGCAGTATTAAACTGTAAACTTGCTAATTTTATAGTAATAAACTGCAAAATTGCTAATTTTACAGTAATAAACTGCAAAAATTGCTAATTTGACAGTTTATTACCGAACCTCTGCTGCCAGTATTATACTGTTGTTTTTACAGTATAATGCAGCTGAAATTTACGGAAATAAACTGTAAAATTTCTAACTTTACAGTAAGAAACTGTAAAATTGCTAGTTTTACAGTTTATTACTGTTTATTTTACAGTTTTAAAATGGAACCTCGGCTGCCAATATTATATTGTAAAAACAACAGTTCATTTTTTGCAGTGTACTATTAGGATTGGCAATATGTGTTAAAACCAAAGATTCTTTGTTTTGACCAAAAGACCTCCCCCTGGCTGTGACACTGCGTAGTACACTGTTAATTTAAAAGTGAAGCATTTTATTGATTCAAAAAGTTACATGATACATTTTGACTGAACTTCGTTAGTTCCATGAAATTAAGCTTTTTAAGCTATTGCATAGCTTTTATCGCAGGCTTTGAGCGGACTGAATTAAGAAATTTCGTAACGAAAAAATCTAACACCAACCACTCCGAGGTGATCACAGTAATCGTAATAATGACAATTTTGAATGTAAGGCTTCTCTGGATTACATAATGAAATTCATTTGTATGGTCTTTTTGAAAATTTTATGTATAAATCAATATCCTGAGATAATATTTAACGCACAGCCAATATACCGCTAAAGCCTCAGACTTAAAATTTGGCAGGCATGTCCACATGATTACGAAAGTATCCATTAAGAAAGGATTTTTCGAAATATCAATTAGTTCGAGAGAAATTAATTAAAACCCCTTAACTTCTGCGAAATTAAAACCTATAATTGAAGTCTAAATCGCTCTTTTTCGAAGGCTTTCCTCCATTTAAATCATTATTCGGTACTTCATCTCAACATTTAGCGAATAGCGAATTTTAAATTTGATATTATTTTTGTTTCTCATGTGATTCTTCGACTCTTTTCCCAAGTCAAATAATAATATTTTTGTCTTTTGCTTTCACTTTTTCAAAACTGAAAAACTTTTTCAGGATATGAAATGCCAATACGCAGGATATGAAAACGTTCAAATTTCAAATTTGTCAATAAGCATCAAAAGTATAATATTTTTATGTCTCTACATATGCTTGAAAAAACTTGAATTACTATTAAAGAAAAAAAAATACTGCATAACTAAAATAAATAAATAAATATAATTGCATAAGTTGCTAAAAAAGATGCTATGCAATAGCTTTACCGCGACAGACCCTGAGTGCCACACGTATTTTTCTTTTTCTTTTCTTTTTTTTTTTTTTTTCTTTTTACAAAACCAAATTTTTGTTTGTTCGGCCAAACAAAGCGACGAAGAAAAATAGAGACAAAGTTATACGAGTAAGCAGTGGAGCGCCAGGAATTGTTTCCTGGGAATGGATAAGTGGCCCTCCTCCAGAAAGTTTGAACTCCTTGAGAAAAAACTGCATTCGTTTTTGGTTAAATTAAGAAGGGGGTTGGGGGCTAGATCTCGGAAAATTTCCAAAAATTAAGTCTAAAAAACGCATTTCAAGTAGTTTGGCTTTATCAAGGGGGTTCATTGTCATGCTTCAGGGAGAGGCTTAAGCCCCTTACCTCCCCCAGTGGGTGCACCACTGTAGTTCGACGGCTAATTTTATAGTAAGAAACTGTAAAATTATGGTGATAAACTGTAAAATTGCTGCTTTACAGTAATAAACTGTAAAATTGCTGCTTTACAGTAATAAACTGTAAAATTGCTGCTTTACAGTAATAAACTGTAAAATTGCTGCTTTACAGTAATAAACTGTAAAATTGCTGCTTTACAGTAATAAACTGTAAAATTGCTGCTTTACAGTAATAAACTGTAAAATTGCTGCTTTACAGTAATAAACAGCCACTGAGAGAAAGGACAGCTTATACACTGAAGTGACAAAAGTCATGGGATACCTCTTAATATCGTGTCGGCCCTCCTTTTGCCCGGCGAAGTGCAACAACTCGACGTGGCATGGACTCAACAAGTCGTTGGAAGTCTTCTGCAGGAATATTGAGCCATGCTGTCTCGATAGACGTCCATAATTGTGAAAGCGTTGATGGGGCAGGATTTTGGGCACGAACAGACCTCTCGATGGTGTCCCATAAATGCTCAATGGGATTCATGTCGGGCGATCTAGGTGGCCAAATCATTCGTTGGAATTGTCCAGAATTTTCTTCAAACCAATTGCGAACAGTTGTGGCCCGGTGACATGGCGCATTGTCATCCATAAAAATCCCATCGTTGTTTGGGTACATGAAGTCCATGAATGGCTGCAAGTGACCTCCAAGTAGCTGCACATAAGCATTTCCAGTCAATGTTCGATCCAGTCGCACTAGAGGACCAAGTCCATGCCATGAAAAAACAGCCCACACCATTACGGAGCCACCACCAGCTTGAACAGTGCCTTGCTGACAGTTTGGGTCCATGGCTTCGTGGGGTCTGCGCCACACTCGAACCCTACCATCGGCTCTTATCAGCTGAAATCGTGACTCATCGGACCAGGCCACGGTTTTCCATTCATCTAGGGACCAACCGATATGCTCACGTGCCCACGAGAGTCGCTGCAAGCGATGTCGTTCTGTCAGTAAAGGCACTCGAGTCGGTCTTCTGCTGAAATAGCCCAAGAAATCCAAATTTCTCCGCACAGTTCTAGCAGACACGTCCATTGTACGTCCCACATTGATTTCTACGGTGATTTGACGCAGTGTTGCTTGTCTGTTAGAATTTACGACTCTTTGCAGACGTCGCCGGTCTCGATCTTTAAGTGCAGGCGGTCGACCACTGCGCTGTCCATGGTGGGATGTTATGCCTGAAATTTCATACTCTCGGCACACTCTTGACACAGTGGATCTGGGAATGTTGAATTCTCTAACGATTTCCGAAATGGCATGACCCATGCGTCTAGCTCCAACTAACATTCCGCGTTCAAAGTCTGTTAATTCACGTCGTGCGGTCATCATCACGTTAAAATCTCTTCACATGAATAACTTGAACAGAAATGAAAGCTCTGTAAAAGCACTGCGCATTTATACCTGTTCTATGCGATGCTACTGCCATCTGAAAATTTGCATATTGCTATCCCATGACTTTTGTCACTTCAGTGTATACTACAGAGCAAGTTGGATTTTTTACCCCTTTGTATCTCAGCATTATGCAGATCTCTGGGACTGATTTTTTATGTACTCAAATCTTGGTTGACCTCTAAAGGCGGAAATCAAAATTCAATTCTAGGAAACCATCAAAGACAGCGAGTAACATAAATTTGAAAATGACTATTTTCAAACTTTTCGTGTTGCTCTAGTTGTTCTTTTTTCTTTGACAATGTTACAACCAGGGGAGGTCCTTCTCACTGCACGGTTCTGCCGGTCCATGATCCAGGGCACGACTATATGCTACTATATAAATATATTTTAGAAGCACCAAAACAGAGTAAATTTCTTTATTTTTCTCTTTTCTGTAAACTTGCTTTGAAAATGTGTGGATTTTCTTGTGAGAGAGGCACCAGATTTTAACAGGACCTTGGCGTCACTTTGGCGTGATCGATCATGCCATGGCTACAACCAGGGGAGTGCAGACCTGCTTGCCCGGGCCTGAAGGGGCTCCCAACTTTCAAAATATTTTAACACATATTTTTTAAGAAAAATTAAATGTGAACCTTAAAGAGACCGGGACTTTTTACTTTGATATAAAATACAAGTAAATAAATGTATTTAAAGAATAGTTCACTGGAACCTTTGAGGGTCCAGCATGAATTATGTCAAAAAAGAAAGCACATTTTGTCAGCATTTGGAAACTCGTCATGGCACAGATACGGCTATTCGAGTTTTGAACGGAAAAAAAAAACAAAAACAGTTTTAGTTTATATTCTATCAGCAAGGCCTGATTGCAGAACAGGCTGACCACGCTATGGCCTACGGATCTCGCTTTTTTGGGGAATCCAAATTAACTTTTTTTTAAAACTCTAGTCCATTATTGAAGAAAAAGAAAGACAATTAAGATTTCTCCTTTATTTTGTACGTTTTTCAACGCGTGGGATGATTTGCACCTTAAAATATTTTTTGAGAAAATACCTGAAGTCGGCCCAACTGGTTCGTCGTGAATGTTTGTGTTTCTAAGGTTTGTCTATATGGGGCACCGAAAAAGAGTTTTGCCTAGGGTCCTCCAATAGCTTAGTCGGGCCCTTTCTCCCAGTAAACACATTTCTAGGGAGAGGGGGATTCGAAGTTTAGAATAACGCTTGATTTTATGTTTGCAAGTGACTCAGGGGAATAATTAACACCTTTTCTATGCTGGCAAAAAAATCAGTACGAAGAGAAACTTTTTCCTTTATTAAGATTACTTAAGAATTAAGTAATTAAATCTAGAACTACGAATTCTTCAAACTTTTATTGTTGATTTTTTACTAAGAGTTTTTCTAAATCTTATTTTTGCCTGTGTGAAACTGAAAAGTTAAACGAAAGAGAGATTAGAATTCAAGCCAGTACGAGGGAGGTTTGAAATGTCATAGTGCTGCCTCTCGTGCGCAAAGCGGAAAGCAAAATATCATAGAACACGGAAACGCCTTCTGAATCGGGACTGGGTCTCGTTCTTAAGAGCCGACGGAAATTTAAACGATGCGATCGTTTAATAGACCTATCACGCCATTCTTTCAACGGTGATCAAGCGACATTTCCCGCGCATAATCTGGCGGCGCGGACAGCTCTAATTAGAGGACAGCTCCCGGAGCAGACACGCATTTATTTATTTACCGTCCGCTTAATTAAAATGATTTCTGAGGCAGACGCGATGAATGATAGCCTCGTCAGACGGTGAAGGAAAAACAAGGGGACGATGACAGGGTTGTCGAGGGTGATCGATGGCTGGTCGAGCCGCGCCGTGTAATTAGAAATCTATTACCATATTCCGAAGGGAGCGAGCGCTTCTTTCTCTTTTTAGTAGGAGCGAAGTTTCGAATTCAAATGTATCAGTCAGCCCCAGCTTGGAATGGGAAAAGTTTAACTGACCGGAGCAGAAGGGGAGTATCAGGTCTCGGCTATGTGGGGGGTGGTGCGGATCTGAGTGCCGAATCTACAGTTTAACAGAGTAGGAGCAAACTTGAAACCGTCTGCCTTATCCAACTTCCTTCTTGTTTTTATATCGAGTACTAGCAGTACCCGCACGGCGATGCCCGTGCAAAAAATGTAAAGAAAGTCAACTGAATAAATTTAAATTCACTCCACCCTCTTAAGTAAAATTATTATATTCTTTAATTCAAATGTGCACCACGACCTTTTAAAATATATTGATGACACTTTTAATGCCATTTCAGTTTGTAGTGTTCAATGCGAGGATTATTTTAGTTTTAAAGACTTTTTTCTTCTTTTCGTGTGTGTGTGACGAACTTATTTATTTTTAGCGAAATTTTTACGTTTCAATGGAACTTTTGACACAACTGTAGAGCCAAGATTTTCGAAAACTCTCAATGACCACAGCAATATTGCCCTTGAAATTTAATATCTCCCCAAAAACAACAGTGTTGTAAAAAAATCCCCCGCCAAGAAAACCTTAAATACTCAGCCTTAAAAAGTTATGATATCGAGTTTTCCCGCCAAGTTTGTGCCAAACTACAACTAACCTGTATGTATAGTTCTTTTAAATTGTTTTCAGTTTTGCCAGGCGGGAAGCTTTGTCTTGTGAGGTGGTTGCTTAATGAGTAAAAACTTCCCGCCTGGCAGGACTGAAAACAATTTAAAAGAACTATACATACAGGTTAGTTGTAGTTTGGCACAAACTTGGCGGGAAAACTCGATATCATAACTTTTTAAGGCTGAGTATTTAAGGTTTTCTTGGCGGGGGATTTTTTTACAACACTGTTGTTTTTGGGGAGATATCACATGTTTTTGCATTAATATTATTTCTTTGCCTGTTTTTTTTTCTCTTCAAAATTTACTTTGCATGTGTTTTTTTCCCTTCAACATTTTTCTTGGCGGTCCGACATCTGTGGTTTTCTTGGCGGCATGCATTTGGTGCAAAAGTTCAAGGATCTTCTTCAGTCTGGGATAAATTTGAAATCAATCACAATGTACCACCCGAACCGACGCAAAACAAAGCTAGTTGCTAACAATACTACGATTAAATTAAAAGTTAAAAAAAAAAAACCCCAACCCTTACTGCCGATCTCATATTAAAATGAACTAAATTGAAGATCCCATTTAACATTCGAGCGTTCGCGCTGGGTCTTTTCGACCCAGGCGCAAGGATAAACACTCGCTGCTCTACTTCTATTTGAAAGAAATGGATCAGGTCCACTGTAGCTGCATTCAAAGTCGACCCCTTGAACTTGGATATACTTTTGAGATCCTTGATTAATATTTGTCAAAATCATGATTTACTACTGAATTATTCATTAAATATTGTTAAAATGCTCTTAAAATGTAATATGGGTCACTCTGACCCAGCGCGCGCTCTCGTGTATCGGTATGTCGCGCGCTTTCCGGAAGGTTAAAAGCCCTATGCAATAAAATCAATTACAAATATTTTATTTGTTAACAAATAGAAACTGGCAACAGATAAAATTATAAATCATTGAGTTTTCTTTCCTCGTGGCCCAACAATGAAAACATAAACGCTCAGATGTTGAACAGAGCTGGTAGATAGAAATCGGACCAATTTTAAGCATTAATAACTCCGGGGTGCGATGACCCCGGGGGGTAAATTTTGGGAAAATGTCCTCAATGTCTCATCGAGAATATTCATACCAAAAATCAACACTAAAGACCCCCGGGGAGAAAAGATACGGAAAATAAAAGCGAGGGGGAGGGGTGGGGGGGTCGAAAAACCCCCTATGCCGAGCTTTGGGACAAAATAAATGTGGGTGCAAAAGCAGAGCTCAATCCGAGTTACCGTTTAGTCTGGACCCCTGTCAAACAATTTTTAAAAAGTGCGAAAAATAGCGATTTTATAACATATATCACCCCTCCCCCTGAGGGTCCTGGATGTTTTGCTTTAGTATGTGCCGTCAGGGGCCGCTGGAGATTGAGTATACCAAAAATGAACTCTAAGGATCTTTATGGGGCTGAGATACAGAGGGGTGAAAACCCCGGTTTGGTTACTCGCGTAAACAGTCCTAGTCGCTCTTTTACATTTTTATTGGCGACGGAAATTTCTTGGCGGCTTGTATTTGGTTTTCTTGGCGGGGCGGGACGCTCCCGCGTCCCGTGATAATTCACCGATTTAACCGTAATTTCAATGTAAAATTGGTCGCCAAATCTAAATTTATTAACATAGGGAACCGATTGTATCAGGTAGATCAGCCACAGCCATTCTTCCATGATTTTAATGTGAACATTAAAAGGAAAGAAATATAATGTCTTTCGTACCATCTCTTTGAAGTGATTACAATCTACCAGTGACCCTCAAATAATCAAGATTTCACTGGCCGGGAACCTCCTCTGAAGAAAAATTATTATATCCTTTAGTTCAAATGCGCTCCACAACCTTTTAAATTCCACTTAAAGTCATGTTAAAGTTTAAATCAATTCGCCAAATAAATATAAGAGACAGAAAGTTAAGTAAGTAACAGGAGATATTAATTAATCAAATTGAATAAATTTTCAAGGCTTAAATCTATACGCAAATTTAAACCACAAAGTAACTTCAGGGACAAAAGAGCAGCTGATCAGGAAAATGGCTCTAGTGTTTCAGTTCTGCGTAGAGTTAGGCCTTGAAAATTGACTAAATTTGATTAATTAATATCTCCTGTCCTAATTAACGGACAGAAACGTGCTAAAACTTTTCTTTTTCAGAAAAAAAAACCCTTTCCAACGATATATAATGTTTTGGGGTGGGGCGAGGTTTTCCCCCCTCAATTATGGCGGATACACCAAAAATGAGACTAATTAATTAATTTAAAAATAACTAATTCGAAATTAAAAATTTGGGCTTCGAGGTGCACGAGGGCGGGGTACGTTCGAATTTTTGAGCCAAGTTTCAGGTCTGTGGGTGCTGCGGGGGCTTCTGGCCAGCGGTTACAAACATACAGACAAACGAACACCGTCATCTTTATATATATAGATCAAAGAAAAAAAAAACAGAAATAAAGGGGTGCTACAAAAGATTCATTCGCTTTCAAAAAACTTTATAAAATTAGCTACCGATTATCCGCAGTGGCACGGTAACCGCAGATAATCCGAAAATAGATAAAAAACGATACTAGTATTTGCAATAGCTAAAAAATCAATAATCCGCACGCTAATAAACTACAGCTAAAACCGATAACACTGGAACATATCTTTAAGCGATAATAAAAATATTTTTGTTAGCAGGCAAATAAATTATCCTTGAAAAAATGAAAACGGAAGTGTAAAGACCCGCGGATAATTCGATAGCGAATTGTCGGGAGTTTACTGTATATCTAAAAGTATTTCACGTACAACGGTAAGGAATATAGGAAAATAAGCACAAACTCGTCATGATTTGGAATTGTGTCAACCAGGGAACCAGGTGCTATTACAAGAGCAGTATTTTTGAAATAGCGAAAAAACAAAAAAAAAAAAAAAAACGTTTTTTTTTTTTTTTTTTTTTATTGCTTCAAAATGTACTTGATGTTCATCTGTTATTGCTATGTTTTGGGGACATATTAATCACCTTGTTTGCTACTAAAAGCGTTATTATACTATCTTGCTACTAAAAGCATTAAAAGAACTCAGAGACAGCATTCATGAGGCAGTGATGACGGACAAGGATATTACCAGGGAGGCCCTATTTATCGCCCGGGCACCAAGGGCCCGTGCCCTGTGCATGAAATTTCTAAAGGGCACGAAAATTTTTCAGTAATCATTTAAATACTTTTTTTTTTAATTGTCCTATTGCTTTAACACTTCTTTTTTTTATTACTCTTTCAATTTCCTAGCTTTTTCTTTTCATTTCTGTTTTTATTTCGTTGAGGTGGGAAAAGGGATATGAAATTTTAATTTTATAGTTGAAATTAAATTTTGAAAAGTAAGCATTCAGCTGTACTGTATAGTAAGAAAACATTACTTTGTGACCTTCTTGAACTTCTCTTCGGTGCCACTGCTAATCTGTCGTGTCGCAATTGACGCAACATGGTATATCCACAACCGGGTGCTGTTTTTTCACATTTTTTTTTTTCAATAATTAAGTAATTAAATCTGTCTGTACATAGTTCGGGAGAGGGGAGTGTAGGTAATGTGGTGAAAGCGCTACTATAAAGTAAATCAGCCATTCACAGCGGCAGAAAAATTTTGAAAATGCCATCGTCATGAAAACCTGCTAGTCTGGCCCTGTTACCAGGACAACGCTGGAAGCTAAATAAGCCCATCAGCACTTGGTAAACACAATTCCAAATCTTCAGGGTTGCCGATAAGTCCAGTCAGCCTATAGTCGGAAACTAGGCGTCTAGCCCTTTAGACGGCCCGTTTAGGATTTGGAACGGTGAAAGTTTTATAAGTTTAATGGGGGGAGGGGGCCGGCGACTTGCTCCTGTTTGATCCGGCACTGCTAATCTTATGCACCGGGGACTTGCCATGTAGGGGGCCTGAAAGTAATCAAGAACTAAAATAATGTACTTTTACTCTAGTACATAAAAACTAAACAGTATTTTTATCATTGTCAGTATGACAAATAGTATACTTTACAGTCGAGTCTAGAGAGCTCGAAGTCGTATAATACGAATATTCCTTTATCTCGCCTCGAAGTTTTCATTAAGTCTCAAGCTCTTAACTTCTAATATAACTTGAACTACCAATGCCTCGAAGCTTTTAACTGGTCTCTTGATAGTCATCCAAACTCGACTGTATCATTATTGTAGATCTCCGAATCGCGACATTCAAACAGGGCCGTAGGAACCGGGGGAGCTCGAGCTCCCCCTGAAATATTTCAGACCGGCTCAGCTCCCCTGGAAAAATACCTTTACTACCATTTTTTGTAGAACACATTTTATTTCAAACCTGATTTTTAAAATGTGATCAGTTTTTTTCTAGAAAATTCATACAATAAGCAGCAAAGAAAGGGAAGAGACATAGTGGTGAAGATACACACTTGTGCAATACACCGCCAACTCGACCATTTCGATCCATAGACAGCTGTTTCGAGCTTATTCTGCTCTCATCAGCATGGAATACGAAATTAGTCGATTTGGAGGCAAAAATCCTCTTATAGAGCAAAGAGAGCCAAAAAAACTGGTAGCTAATGTGAAATTAGAAATACCAGCGAGCGACCGCACTTAGTACGGTACAACTCGTAAATTTTTTGGGTAGAGCGCAAGGTATAAAGCAGTGCCAGTGAGTAACCGCCTTTAAGCAAGGGCTAAGGCAGAAACATGCAATACACCGCCAACTCGACCATTTCGGTCCATGGATCGAAAATCTTTAGGAATCTGCGATTCCATAAATATTTCTAGAAACCGATAAGGTTCTTACTAAATGAATTTGTAATGTTACTTAAGAAACTGTACATCAACTGAATTGATGGAAGCGCTGCTTCCTACATATTTTAAGTGACATTGCCGTTTTTCTTTTCTTTTCCGGGGGGAGAGGGGTACTTCCAAATGTATTGAACATTTTTACTTAAGTTTAATTAAAATAATGATCTTCATCACCTTAATGAACTTCCTCTCCAGTTAAAGCATCATGAATGGTGCTTCTACTACTACAAACTCTAATAAGATCCCCCGTACCTACCACTACAGGTGGCTCAACAGGTTAAATGGGTCCGAAGAGAGCTCTGTTTTTCTTTTTTTTTTTTTAATCTAAACCAGGAACCAAGTAAGCCCTAATCCAGCACCCCCAGAGCTTTTGATTAGAAATGGGAACTTGGACCACGAACAAAAAAAAAAAAAAAAAAAAACATCCCCTACTCACTATTAGTAAACACAAAGAATAGAATCTTCAACCGGCTGGAATTGAAACCGGGACCTTCCCTACTAGTGATGGGCCAGATATCTATATTTCGCAGATATCCAAGGAAAAATAAATATCTGTCTCTCTATTTGTTTTATGCTCTGCAGAACTTTTAGTCTTAAATTTTATTGCATATTAGTGTGGAATTCTACTTTTCGGGAACTAATATTCAACTAAATAAGTTTTTATTTGTTATAAAAATTAGTACCAGGGGACCGAGCCCACTCGGTTAAAAAAAAAAAGAGGTTTGTAAACTCGTGTTTTTTTCTAAAATGCGAAGTACGTATTTAGATAAACTTGAAAAGCATATTTTGCCTTTGGTTGCAATTGCGCATTTAAAATAGCCGTAATTTGTTTTAAAAAACACAACCTTATTTAATCCATGCTCACCGTAAAATCACACCCAATTTCATTTCATTTGGCGCCGAAAGCGCGGGAGAGGTTGATGAGAATGGATGCAGAGTCCCTGTTCTCCAGTACGCATTTGGTTACAGTTGGTTTTGACTTTCACTTCACTTCACACTCCAAAGTTCTTCCCCGTACATACCACAACTCGTGGTTTAACCGGGATGGGGCCCCGAAGAGCGCTCTGTTCATTTTTTAACCAGGCCTAAGGGCCGAGCAAACCCTTAGCCCAGCATCTCACAGAGGTAGCGTTTCACTTGGAGGATTTTATGACCACGAACATTTTTAACGTCCCCTAATCACCATTAATGAAGAAGGTGGATCTTTTATCGGCTCGGCTCCCTCTATATGATCGGCCCGGGACCCTCCGGTTACGAGTCCGACGACTTACCGATCGGACTACCGCGGCCCACACCCAATTCTAACTTTATTTTGATTGATCTCTTTTAAATTTCAAAAACAATAATAATTATCTAATTATCACGTGTTGCCACAACTCGTTTGCCAAATACCATACAATTTTAAATTTACGTTGATGTGATTAAATATGAAATCTATTGTTATAATAAAACTTTTGAATAAGTGAAACAGCCTGTATAAGAGACTATATCTAGTGAAGCCTTGCTTTAACATTTCAAAAACAATAACAATTTAACGTTGCCAAATACCATAAAATTTAAACTCGCGCTGATGTGATTAAATAAGAAATCCAATGTTTATAACAAAACGTGGTCGCCACGGAAACAGTAACAATGAAAGTAATCATAAACAAAATGGCGAAATAAAAGCTTCTCAAACTTTCAATGAAGGCATAAAAAAAAACGGGTTTTTTTGTGAAAACTGGCGTTTTTACAGAAAAAACGCCGACGTAGATGAACTCAAAAACCAAAACTCTATCTGAATACCAAATCTTATCAAAATCGTTAGAGCCGTTTTCGAGATCCGAAAAATAAATATATATATATATATACAAGAATTGCTCGTTTAAAGGTATTAGATAGATAGATAAGGTATCATTTCAGAAATTAAATAGTCAATTTTCTATTAATTTGAGGCTTGTATTATTCATCGTTTTGGCTCTTTGAATATTCTTCGAAAAGAAAGGCAGATTCACTGCCTACCGTTTGTAAAGATCTTCCCTTTGCTCTACAGTTTCATCAGTAGGGACGAGTAGGGAGAAATGGATCAGCGCTACATTTGAATCGGTGAGCGTAAAAACAACATCAGTCACAAAAATTCGAAAATTCGTTTTTTGTGGAAACAAACTGCGGGAGGCAAGATGCGTGTTAAGTTAAGAAATTACGTCAGTCAATTTACTAATTCGAAAGATACGGGGCCTGTTATTTGAACGTTGACTGTAGAAACAATGCTAGAAGTAAGACTTTTTTTCTCTCTCCTGAACAATTTGAAGTTCTTGACTGACTTTGTTTATGCACTCTCAGATTCATTTATGCTGAAAAAAATACAAAAAGTTATTTCTAGACTAGGTGACCCGTGCGGAATTCCACAAAAAAAAAAAAAAAAAAAACTCTAAACTTAAAATTTAATACGACAATTTTTATTGGCTTCATTATCTGCCCGAAATTGCAGCGCAGTGTCGAAATCTATAAAGAAAAGTCCAGCGTAAGTTGGTGTAGTCCCTGCCGGAGGTTGCAAGTTCCCGATCATATGGTACACTTGACCATGTAGTTTAAAACAATATGGACCTCTGCCAGGAATGTTAACTGAGTCCACTTCGACTGAAGCGAAGGCCAAAGCATTGTTGAATTGTCTAATATTGTCTAGGTAGTAGACACCTTCCTGTTAGTCTGCCTGTTGGTACCCTGTTCCTTGGCATTGTAAAATCTTGTACGTTTGCACAACATCGCCATCAACTGCCGTCGTTCTGAAAACTTTTTAAAGAGATCAAAGACACGTTCACTTTTACAACTACTACAAAAGTGATACCCTATATTAAAATCAAATACCCAAGGCTACTACTAAACTAAATACTAACGTTATCGCAAAACTACTATAGTATTTTGAAACAATAAAAGTTACAATTAAGGTTTACCGAGCTAAGCCTTGGCTTGAAATGTCGCATTTAAAATTGATTTGAACAACAATGGTATAACGATTTTAACAGTTGAGCAAAAAATTTAACTTTTTCAAACTTCAATCGCTTATAAGTCGCTTAAACGTGGATTTTCGAGATTCTCGTTACGCGGCGCTAGCGGAGAAACGTTCTAAAGAACGCATTTTTTTTAATCTTTCGAATGAAATCAAAATGGAGACGATACGACAATTATTTCGGCTAGATAGAGTCAATTTTGTGCTCAAAAATTGAAGTTCGAATAAAAAACGAACCGACACTTCTTAGAGGGTGGGTCTAATTTTCGTCAATAGCCCGCGGGATAAGCTTCAAAATCATAAATTTTCATGCAATTCGATAAAGAAATGAGCGAGTTTCGACCGGGTATGGGATTCGGCTTAGAGAAATAATATATGGAGATAGTTCAGTAAATGTAATAACAGCTTTAGACTTTTGCTGCTATATCTATAGAAAAAGCTAGAGTTCCTCCAGCTGTTATTCCTTCCACCATCCCCTTCCTAATGACTATCTCCTCATCTTCTTTAAACATCTTAAACGAATAAATATTTTTCTAGACAATGTTTTCGAGGTGTAGATGGATTTTTTGAAAAAGTTGGGCCCTTATAAAAATACTTTCCGTCATAAATTTTACACTACGACTGAGCTTAAATTAGGGAAAAAAAGTTACAATCCAAATCCATATTTGCGGATCTAATCACAAATTATCCGTATTTTTGGATCTACATTTACCCACTACTGTCTTACCCTCAGCGTTATGCAAAGTGCATAAAAAATCCTCCTCTTTTGGGTTGTTATCTATATATATAAAAATGAATGTTGGTGTGTGTGTGTGTGTGTGTGTTCCCTAAGATCTCAGAAACTACCAGGGAGATTTGGCTGAAACTTTCGCCGTTTGTTCCTTTTGGTACTGGGAAGGTTTAGAGACCAGTTTCAACAAAATCCGATGGGTAGTTATTTTTTTATTTCAATTTTAGACCTGATTCTGTCTTTGTAATTTCAATTTAAAACTCCATTTTCGAAGGCTTTCATCAATCCAATCGAGTATTTAGTGTATCAACTCAACTCTCTGGCAGATAGTTGGAATTGCTCGCTACCGTAAATTTGGCGATCTTTTAAATCTAGCTAAGAGCCCTCAATAATGGAAGTTTTCCCAATAACTAACTCAAGTATAAAGGATAAAAAAAGTATTTGATTAACAGATTAATCTTTTTTTAAAAACAAATCAGATTCAGTTTCATATTTCGGAACTCCTTTAGATTTGTAGAAGCTTAGATGTCATGCATTATTTTCCAGACGAACACTATTTTGTTTTTTATACCTATTGCTGTTTTCAATCAAACTATATTACTATATTTTCTCGCCAAACATCCAATTAATAGTTCGTTTTCATTTCCATACTATTTGCTATGATATACCGCAATGTTGGAAATTATTTTAACGCCTTACGGAATGGTGTACATTTAGCGTCAAATATAATATTCAAATTGATTTTAGATTGCCAAGAAGTAATTGATCAGTGCATTTTTACAGCGTAATTGTTCATATGTAAATTTTTCTGTTATTGTTCACCGCTTTTTTTTTAAGGGAGCACTTGACGGTCTACTTTTTTGAATTGATCAGTGCATTTTTACAACGTAACTGTACATCTGTATTTTTTTTTTTTTGTTCACCATGCTTTTTTTTCTGAACTTAAGGGAGTAATTGATGGTCTACTTTTTTGGATTGATCAGTGCATTTTTACAACGTAATTGTACATACGTACATTTTTCGTTATTATTGTTCACCGTGCTTTTTCTTTCTTTCTTTTTGTTTTTAGAATTTAAAGGAACAATTGATGGTCTACTTTTGTAAATATGTATATTTCTCTTTATTACTGTTCACCGTGTTTTTTTTCTCTTTTTTTTTGAAGGAGCAATTGATGGTCTACTTTTTTGGAATGTCCAGTGCATTTTTAGAACGTAATTGTAAATGTGTACATTTCTCTTCGTTTTTGTTCACTGTGCTTTTTTATAACTTTAAAGTAGCTATTTGTGCTCCAGTCACATTCTATTGTAAATATGTCAATTTCATTTTATTACTATTCACTGCTCTCTCTCTCTCTTTCTCTCGCTCTCCTTTTTAATTTATTTAAAAAAGCTATTCATGGTCCAGTCACATTATACATTTTATGTGTCTCTACATTTTATTTTCAAAACGAAGATCTCTTTTCACGATTTGTGGAGAGCTTCTTCGTCTTGATGTGTAAATAAAATTTCTACCTAAAATCAAATTATGTGTAAAGTTTTTCATTGCTCAGTATTTTTTCATTTTTATAAAATAATTAGTGGCCTATTTGTAGATTAATCAGTGCGTAAGTTCAACTTTGCTTTATTTAGAATTTTTAAAATCTTTCATGCCTATTTTCAACAACGCTTTATAGATTTTTACGTCCAAAACACCATGTGGAGACGAAATATACATCTAGGCAGAACAACGTCTGCCGGGTTCTGCTAGTTAGGTCTAAAAATGGTTATCTTTGCAAATGCTTTAAAGCAGCCATTTTCGTCACATGCCAGTCATTCTGACACTATTTGAGGTTTTTCAGTACACTGATCAATTTTCGTAAATGAAAAAATAAATGTTGCCATTTGAAAATTTCGAAATTGGCTCAATGTAATCATAATTGTTAGTTTTTGATATCATAATTCAAAAAAAAAAAAGTCTATTTTGACATAAAATTAAAAAAAAATAGTCGACAAATTTGCTCCATATTGTTGAGAAATTCTAATCAACAAGGGAAGGATAAAATGATGTTCTACTGTACAGGAATCATTTTTGGTGGTTAGCAAAAGTTAAGAAAATCGGGGATCTCAGATTTTTAGTTTGTCAATGTGGTGAAAAAGGATCTAAATTCTAAAAGAAGGTACCAAACATGAGCTTTAATCTTTTTAAAGGTTAAAATTAGGAACGCACTGATTAATCAGTAATAATTAGGTCATTTTACAATTATTTAGAACCAATTACATTAGGGGAGAAATATTTTTTATTAAAATTACTTGTGCTCAGAACTAGATACCATGCAAAATGAATTATTAAAACACCAATAATTTCAAACTCTATAGATGTCCTATCCTCATTTGATACAAATTTAACAAATTATCGTAATAGCCCGCATAGCGGCAGACCACATTCACTCGATCTTAAACTGCTGACGCCAGTCCAAATATATTCTGGTTCGTTGCAAGGAGGGTTAGAGGAGTGAATAATACATTCATATTATTTTAAGGGAGAAAAGACACACATGGAAAAAACGTAAAAAGAGAAATTCAAACTGAAACTGAAATTCTAATGGAAAAAGTCTAGATTTAAAAAAATGGACTTTTGGATATTTGAAATTTAAAAAAGGTCTACCTGGCAAGGGCGGATCTAGAAATGTTTCAATGGAGGATCGATTCATTTCATTACATACCCTTTACTGCCTATCTTGTTTCACAAATGTTGACCACATTTTTCATACTTGAATACCAAAACGCAAGGGTCATTGCGCTTTTAAACGGTCAAAAAGTAGGAAAAGTAGGACATTTTCACAAAAAAGTAGGACACTTTTACAAAAAGTAGGAAAAAGTAGGACAAGTATTTTAATGAAAAAATATGAACACTTCAAAAAAAAAAAAAAAAATTCAAAAAGCATCATCAAAATAGAATTGATCTCTACATACTTTTAGCTTGCCAGCACATGTCATACATGCAAAATAATTAGAAATAATATCGGACTGTCGATTCTAGAAGTTGCAAGTAAGATTTCCAGCTGTTAGTACATAAAGCTTTCTATTTTTTTAAAGCTATAGCCTTAGTTGTGTAAAATAGCTAAAGTAGTTCTTTCCACTGACAAGTTTATTAATTTTAAATTCGGAATTCACTTTTTGAAGTACTAATATACAGATAGAATGAAATAATTTTAAAATGTTAATGAAGAATAAAAATTATAAGACATAATAACTTTCATGCAGAAAAG
>JAXGGA010005944.1:0-73821 GCA_038373865.1 Uloborus plumipes | reverse complement strand
GTCTCCATACTAGTTCATACTAAAACCTTCAATATTTCTTTAGGTTCTGCTGCTTCCTTGAGTTACTTGTTCATTGTTTGTTGGCCAATATATTTAAATATAGCGGTATAGCTTTATGGCAGTTTCCAATAAATTCAAATTTAAAAACTATTAAAACTATATATTAACGGAGTTTATTTTAATACCATTATCTTTCGTCTTCACTTTAACTTCTTCTGATGGCGGTCCAGCTCCTCGTCTGTTGAAGGCTTGCACAATGACACTGTACACTGTGACACGCTTCAAGTTAGTGATAAGGCATTCATTGCGAAAGACATCCGTAATTTCTAAGGTCTTATACGTAAAAGGCTTTGACGAACCGTGCACTTTGTAACCAACGTAGTATCCAGCTAATGGTCCATTTTGCAGATTTGCTGCTGGTGGCTGCAAATGTCAAATTATTTCAATATTTAAAGTGTCTATAATGTTTATCGATAAACTTTAAGCGTTTAATTGTAAAATTAAATACGAAGTTTGAAATATAAATAAAGCAACAATTTGAAACATATTTTTACAGAAATCCCATATCACAAACAATGTAGGTAAAGTAATACAAAAATATTAACAATGACTATAAACTTTACATGGCTAGTACATAATAGTGTTAGTAAATTACCTGCCAAGTTACTCTAAGCGTATGACTTCCAATAGCTTCGACACGAACATTTAAAGGTGGACCTCCAGGTACTAAAAATTAAAACAAGATTCAATGAAATTTTATCTTTGAAAAATCTGGCATAAACTGATGTACAAATTTCAATTTGTATAAAAAATATTATTCATGTTGCAACTTATTTTTACCCACACACACACACACACACACACACACACACACACACACACAAAGAGCATTGACATTTGCGTTAATTACATTACGTTAGTGATTTTTTTTTTTTTGGTTGGAAGGGTTGTATAAATTCCTGTTGTCACTCAAAGTGACAACACTCAAAATGAATGTTATTGTCTTATTGTGACAGTCCTACAAATATTATTCATCAAGTCAAATCCCATGTTTTTTCGTTACGGTCGACCAACATGTAATCGAAAGCGTTATTATTCTTGAAACGTAAAACTATTCTTATGTGTTTAAGAGTTGTTTTCCGTCTATTGGGTGCAGAAATAAGCTTTAAAATGTTTATTAGTGAAAAATGGGGATTTTATGAAAAAATAATATTATTTATTTATTTATTTATTTCAAATGGTGTTATCATTAGTTGCTTTTTTCCTTTTTTTTTTCTTTGACATACAAATGCCGTGTTAAAATAGTTATTTTTATTTTCAGAAGCAATCCAAAAAGGGAAACTTTTTTTTCTGCATTTTTTGTTAGAAATGAAAGTCAGACAGGTCTCAAATCGAAATTGACGAATCTTGGAAGTAGCAATGTCATTATACTTCCGAAAGTAGAGAAGGGTCTATCATGTTGAATCAGTTTTTGAGTTCACACTGCAACCTCTGGTCTTGCTGTAATCTCCGTTGTACCCAGTCGTGAGGAATAACAGCCGATGTTATGTTTTATTTCCAGTATTTGGTACATTTAGTTTCCTTGCTGAAAATGTCATTCTGTTAGTACAGTCGACGCGCGAAATAACGACCGTCTCCGTCCTATAGAAAACGGTCTTTATAACGAGTGGTCGCTATAAGGGGTAGAACATAGAGTATATTAGAATACAGTTGGGGATTTCATCACCGATAGTTATATTAGGATGGTCTTTATAACGAGAAGTCGTTATAACGAGCGTCAACTGTATTTGATTTTCGAGAGTGCGCTGCCTCTGCACCAACATGAAAGGTTTAGAGTATCTCTTAGTTAGTACAGTAGACTTCCGATTATCAGCCTTTCGATTACCCGCCATTTCGGGTTATAAGTTTTTTAAAAATTGTTTTTGCTTTACGAGGAAGCAGGCTAAAAACTAAAACAGTAAATAAACTTACCTTCCAAGTCTGTAGTTGCGGCTACGTAAGAGCTGAAATCACTTTTTCCGAACGAATTCTCTGCCATTACTCTAAAGTTGTATGTTGTCGACGGAAGAAGACCAGTTATCACAGCTTTGTTATCGGCGCCAGATGCAGTGAGCTCCTTCGAGTCATCTTTCCAATTGCCTACGATTTTGAATGTATAAATTAATAAATACATAAGTAATTTTCTACAACAAGCAAGCACGGTACGTTACTTAATAGTTTTAACTACTTTTAATTCTGGAGGATTTCATTTGATGCTGTCGTCTGAGTAAATTTTATTGATTATACTTATCATCAATAGTACTCTTGCTGTTGTATTTTTCAAAGTAATTGTATGATTATAAATATTATTGTTTATTTCTTTTCTTTTTTTTTTTTTTGTTGATTTTCAAACCTTACCCTTGACTTTTTCAAATTTACATATTTGACATGGACTTAAAGTCTGTTCAGGCACACTAAGTGTTATAAATTATTGCTTATTTTTTCCCCTAAATTGTTTCTTCAAACGCAAAAAATGAAAACTTAACGATTATTATAAAATTTTATATCTTAGATGATGAATAAAAAATACTTTTGAGCATTCCCTTGATAGCTTAAAATAATTCAAAGTTTTTAAAATGTGATTCCAAAGGTGCACAAATATATTAAAAAAATGATACCCCCAAACCCAAGAGTAATCACAGGTATTAAAAATTGCCACTTACTAATTATTGAACTATATATTAACAAAGTTTATTTTAATACCATTATCTTTCGTCTTCACTTTAACTTCTTTTGATGGCGGTCCAGCTCGTCGTCTATTAAAGGCTTGCACAATGACACTGTACATTGTGACACAATGTACAGTGTCATTGTGCAAGTGTACATTGTGTTTCAATATTTAAAGTGTAATTATTTCAATATTAAATTGAAACCATGCTGCTTTCCAAACTAAAACGATAAAATCAGTATAGTGGAAAAGGAAAAATAGGCTTCATATTTATTGTCATAAATATGTTGTCTTCTACAATATACAAGCGGAAATAATTGTTATACATTAAAATTTTGTAGATACCACTGCAAAGGTATTAATATAATACCTTTGCAATAAGGTCATTTTAAGGTTATCAACATAACTAACGAAACATTTAATTAGATTTAGAATAGGTCAACTTTCCAGATTGTTTAATTCTGAGTCATCTCGACATTGGCAGCATGCTATTGCATACACTTAAGTTAATATGTAATATACGTACCATCTAAATAAAACGCAGAAAATATTGTAGGTGTTTTTAAAGATATAAGAGCATATTTTCTTTATAAATCGTGTGCAATTGTATCATTCCGTAATGTTAAAAAAAAAATAGTTTCAAGGTAAGAATGAAGGCTTTCACGGCCGGAGTAAATACTAGTTAAGGATTCCGGGCTGTTGTGCCGTGGTCTAAATGGCTTTAATCCATACGTTTCGATCGCAACTGCGGCGGTCATCTTCAGTGGGTGTCGTTGATTAATTTGGCGACTGATGCAGCAGTTCGAAATTTCGCATCAGTCGCCAAATTAATCAACGACACCCACTGAAGATGACCGCCGCAGTTGCGATCGAAACGTATGGATTAAAGTCATTTAGACCACGGCACAACAGCCCGGAATCCTTAACTAGTAATAGTTTCAAGGTTAAACTTGTTTTTGCATAAAATAAAGTTCATAACATGTTTTCAAGTTCTGTTGATGGACGCTTTTCCAAAACTTTTAATGCAAATTTCATATCAATGGTCAAAATGAAAGGACATAAGTTTATCGATTAAATGTTAAATATTATTAACATTTAATGCCATATTTTACACTAAAATTAAAAATGCAGAGTAGTATTGAAAGAAAATGGCGAAGTTCCAATGGTGCGTGCATCTTAAATTATGGGTGACATTTATGCCACCAATTTGTATAATACCGTGTTTTTTCATTGGTTCTTAAAAATTAAGAGGTTTAGGTATTTAAAATGTACCTTTATCAGCTCTAAGGCACATTTATATGTTTTTTCTTTTATATATTGCACTTAAATGAATCTGTTTTTGCTGAAAGGGTTAAAGTCAGCTTACGCGCTTTTAACAAAAGATGATTCATATGTTGTTTCAATATCCAATTATAGTCGCAAACATCAGCATTAACTCTTGACTCTTTCTTTAAATTTGTATAGAAATAAGTAACACGCATATGGACTAGTTAAAAATGAAGTGGAAAAATTGAAAAAAAATTTAAAATTAATTTTAGCTTTGACTTGGGTTTGCTATTGAATTATTCTATCAAGTTTAAGAAAAAAAAAAGGGTTAAAAATGTAAAAAAAAAAAAAGAAGAAGAAGAAGAAGGAAGAAAAACTAAAATAAACTGCCCTCTAGAGGTAAAGTAAAATTTTCCACTGGCCTAAACTGATATCGGACACCACCTCCACATCGCCTAAATGATGGAGAAGTCAATATTTTTGTGGCTTGAATAAAATTTTATTCAAAAGCCATTTAAAAACCTTTTTTAAAATTTGACTAAGAATATTTATGATTGCTTCTAGTTGTCTAAATACTCTTTTTCTTGCCTTGTCACTCAATGTTTAGGGGTATCTCTGGTTTTAAACTAATGCATAATTTCGTGGCGCCATCTGTGCAAAAACTGTGAAACTAATAACTGGTATATAGATACGTAAATAGATTTAGCAAATACAAAATGTATGTAAAAAAAATAAATCTGAATACAAAATCGACATTTAACATGATGTTTTGTTTCGTACTTTTTTTTTTTCTTTCTTTTCTTTTTATCCGGCTAGATTTCCTAAATTGCTTACAAACTCATTAGAGAAAACTCGTGATATCCTCTCGGGAATGGCCAAAACTGATATTTTGTCCATCCGTAACTTCGAAATATTTTTGAAAGTTTGGACGGGCCAAAAAAAAAAAAACTGTTCTAAAATGAAATGAAGGCATAAATTGTATTGCAATTATTTTCGTAATTACAATACTTCACTTACTACGCACAAATAAATACGACAATATCGTTGTCAGTTTTTTTTGAGGGGGGGGGGGGGCAAAACTCAGTGCCAAATGCTATTCGTCTGTGTGAAGATTCGCACTATTGTCTGTTTATAAAGGAAATAAGCGGACAGTTGAGAAGAATCAAGGGGAAATTTATCATACGAACTTATTGTAGCAGAAGCAGGGAGTGTTGTTGGTTTCTCACCTCTTATACAATACTAGCGGTGAAACTCGTTTTACAGAATTCAGTTTTGGAGGGACTTCCTCTTACGGAGATGAATGACGACGCTTGGCGGATGCAAATCTAATGATTAATTCTTTACGATCATAGAATGAAAGAGTTTCTAGATGTCTTCATATGTAATTATTAGAGATAATCTCTGTTTATTGTGCGAAGAATATTGACTGGCTAAAACCAAATCAAAACACTAATTCAAAAAATTAAAAAAAAAAAAAAAAAAGCAAAAATGAAATTTTTTCATATTTTGTCAAACTTTAGGCCCTATACGCTACCGGAAGATATTAATTGATTTCGATTTTTCCTCATTTTTAACCTTCTTTCTGTCTTTATAATTAGCAACTTTTCCGTACTATTTACATTATGAAAACAACTAATTCAAAAACTTAAAAAAAAGAAATAAAAAAAAATCGCAAGCATGAAGTTTTTTTCATATTTTGTCAAATTTTAGGCCTTTTGCGCGACCGGAAGATATCATTCGATTTCGATATTTTTTCCCCTTCTTTTTGTATTCACAATTAGCGACATTTCTGCGTTATAATATTACGAAAACATCTAATTCAAAAATTAAGAAAAGTTGCAAAAATCGAGTTTTTTTACTTTTTTGTCAAACTTTACGCCTTATGCGCGATTGAAAGATATCAACCGATTTAAAATCCCCCCCCCCTTCTTTTTGCCTTTATGATTCGCAACTTTTCCGCGCTATAACTTCGAAATAAAAAAAGGTTTTTTTTGCCACCCTAATATACACACAATTCTAGCCAAAAAAAAAAAACTGCAACCAAAATTACTTAGATTAAAAAAAAAATGAGGTACAAATTCGTTTTGTAGAAAAAAATAGGTGCTACGTGATTTCCAGGACATTATCTATTTTACACACTTTTTTTTTTCTTTTTTTAAATAAAAAGAAACTCAACCTCAAAGCATATGTAACATCTTTTAACCATTACCTGAGCTTACTTTATATTGAATCGTATATACAAGAATTGGACTGTTGCCAGAGTAAGGTGGAGACCATGAAAGGGTGATGCTCCGGCTAGACGTTTCGTGAGCTGTTAATTTAAAAGGCTTGTCTGGTCTTTCTGAAAATTATACATGAAATTTTAATGTACGAAATAGCAACTTTGTTGTTTGAATAACACTGAAATGATTACACAAATATACATGTTTTTTACATTACATGAACTATGAAATTATGGACCTGCATAAACTACACTGTAAAAAAAATGTTGCTTTTATAGCATAATTCGGCTAATTTTATAGCAATAAACTGTAGATATTGTCAATTTTACCATAATAAACAGTAATATTTCTACTTTTACAGTAATAAACTGCAAAATTGCTAATTTTACAGTTTATTACCATGCATTTTAGTCTTAAACTGGAACAACTGCTGCCAGTATTATACTGTTGTTTTTACAGTATAATACAGCTAAGCTTTAGGACAATAAACTGAAAATTTTCCAACTTTACTGTAAAAAACTGTAAAATTGCTATTTATGGGTGATTCTACAAATACGGGAATATTTGTAATATGAAAATTTCAAAAAAATAATTTAAAATTAAAAATCTGAAAAAAATCAGCAAAGTACTTAAAAGTTGCATAATTAAAGTAGAATATGAGCTGAGCTTCAATGTTTGTATTTTATTGTATTGTTGCATATTCTTTTAAGGCATGTGAATGATAAAATGGGCATGTGGATGACACAATGCGTATGTGAATAACACAATAAGTGTGTGAATAACTCGATGGGTATGTGAATAACACACCAGGTACATTAATGAATTTTTTTAACCTGTAAACTGTTAGGCATAATTTTCAAACATTGTACTGTCATAGTTTGGCCTTTGATTCATCAACGTGTCTCATATTGAGGTATGTGGATGACATTAGAAAAAGGCCATGTGAATGACAAAACACGTGTAATATGTTCTCAAAAAGTCATATCTGAATATTTTTCGGCTTAACTTCGAATAAGAACCTACCAATGTGAGATTTAGGACTATTCATCATCAAAAAAATTTTGCATGTACATTTTACTTGCATTCTGCAGGCCATGTTAATGACAAAGATGAAAAACACTTGCCTTGAAAGTTGAGTTTAGCTTGCTTCTTATCAAAAAGTTATTTCAGAACAGATAAATTAATCTTCAACCAGGAATAACGAAGATCCATGCTTCATTTTAAGATGTGTTGCTAGATTTTGAAATAAAATATTTCAGAGAAAAAATACCGAAACTTTTCGGACATGTGGATGACGGATAATCGCTGGGACAATGTTTAGATTACTTTTTAGAGACCATATTTTTACAATAATTTGCTTCTTTTGTGATTTATATCTTGCACATTCAAAAATAAAAAAGTCTTGAGAAAAAAATCACCTATTTTTTTTTTAATCTAGATTCCATAGAATGAAAATTACACCTACGGGACAGGACATGTGAATGACATTTAAATGTAATATCCTATTTTTTTAATGAATAATAATTAAATATTGACATTGTTGATAACGAAAATTATAGAACAAAAATCGCATAAAAATATTCCCAATCTTTTTTTTTTTAAATTAAAGACAAAAAGAGCAATCAGTATGGAACACAAATTTGCCCATTTTTGTAGAATCACCCTTATACAGTTTATTACTGTGCAATTTATAGTTTTAAATTGCAGCCTCGGTTGCCAATATTATACTGTAAAAACAACAGTTCATTTTTTACAGTGTAGGCATTCAAGAACTGCCAAGATTTTCAAAAATGTATCAGTAGGTTTAGGCATTGGAGTTGGAATCTATAGTTGAGGCAAACATAACTAAAAAGTGTCATAATGTTTCGGTTGAGACCTACGTATCCTTCTAAACGCTGCCAGGTTAGGATTGTCCCCGCTATAGATATTAGTTCCATGTTTTACATATTTTATAGTGCACAAGACTTCTTGCAGTTAAAAACTCAGAAACATTTTGGGATGAATATTACTGCAAAATGGAGTGTATACAATACTGAAAAATGTTACAGTAAATAGTACTGCAAAAATATTGTCGATGTTTCGATGGAAAAATCTATGAATTTTAACGAAATTGTCTTTTTCTTTTTATTTTCTTCTTAATTTTAGAAACGGTTTAGATTTTTAGTTCTGAAGACATTAAATGAATATATAACTATTAGAAAGGGTTTTTAAGTTTACTGAGTTAAAATCAGTGTCAATTGTTTGATGCGAACAGTAAAATTGGCTTATTTAACCCTTAAATTTCTCCATTTGGAAACATTTCATGAGAATGAGAGCATTCTCTCTTCTTTAGTTTCTTTCTTATAACCAGTTTTAAATTAAAAAAAATATATATTCAACGAGTCTATAGATTTATTATACTTACTAAATACCCATAACGTTTGTTATACGTACTAAAATTTATATTTTGGAGAGCATTGCTTTGACAATCATACGTGACATCACTGCATTTGACGTGCATATGGTTTAGTAAGTACTTATATGCTCTAGAAGTATTTTAGTACAATGCTTACGTCTTTACAATTATTTTCATTATTGAATTACCTTATTCATTTTTAGCAGCGTTTTACAATTGAAAAAAAAAGTAGTAATGTATAAATTAAAGATCTAAATTTAACCCATTAATGCCTAGCGTCCCTTTTTAGGGACGGTCCAAAAAAGGGTCTGAATTTTCCCCAAAATGAACATTTCAAATAAATAATAGTTTTCAATTAGTACCTTGGTATTATTTCAATTCGTTAACAGATTGCAGCACATAATCATTATAAAGTGTGTTCTGTAGCAGTTTTAATATGATCTTTATCAAAAATTACATCGCTCACTATCTCAAGAAAAAAAGCTAAGTTTTTAAAGTTATTCCCAGATTCAGATTCCCAGTTTATGTTAATTGCTGATTTTATTTCTTCTTATAAAATGTCTTTTTAAATATTATATCGTAGGCAGAAAAAAAAAATCAGTAAAAAAAGTATGTACCCTCTGGGGTCTATCGTAACTTTTAAGGGACGATCTTTCTTTCCTTGATAAAACAATTATTTTTTACATAATATTTTTTTAAATTATTTTTCCTGTCCATTAAACACTGTTTGTAACCAGTATACGAAATATCTTTCAAAAAAAAAAAAAAAAATGTCAGGCATTAATGTGTCAAATTTTCTGTCAAAACACTCAAACCTTGCTTCCTAAAAGAGTAAATACATATTTTTTATTTAAACAAATATTTGTTTGAAGATAGGTTTTCATAGAGTTAAAATGTCAAGAAATTGTTATTTCTTTCACACCTTGAACAATAATTTGTATATTCATTTCATCTTTGCCAAAAGAATTATCTGCCAAACATGTAAATAGAGAAGAATCTCTCCTGTCGGCTGATTGAATGATAACTTCTGAAGTGATTCCCTCATCTGTCATTGTTTCATCAATAGTATATCTGTTGGAAGAGAGGAAATGGATAGTGATTTTCAAGTGATCAATAAATTATTTTTTGTTGACATAAATATGAATATTGTTTACTCAAAAATGAATTAATAAATAGAGTAAAAATAAGTGAAATAAAATAACATGAAATAAAAATTCGAAAATCGCAGAGTGAATATGGAAATGAAACTGCATTTGTGGTGCCATCTACTAGCAACCGTGCGAAACTACTTTATTCGGGTACCGTAAAATGGGGTGTATAGGAACAGCGGGGTCAATCGGAACAAAACTTCCCAACCGTACAAAGAAATTCTTCATAAATATACTATTGGGTATTTTTCGCCATGAATTTTTTTTTTAGAAAGGTAAGATCATAGGAAGTAGGAAAAAAATACTTTTGTCAATCTGGCAACGCTACTGGCTTCTAAAGAGGGCTGCACGTTGAATGCTAGAAAACATCACATTTTCATAGACTGCAAAACTTCATATGCAAGAACAAACCTTCTTATATTTAAAAACTATGAGTGGTATGTTTCAATTATACATGTATCTGAACAACAGAATACCACATTAGAATTTACATTTTTTATAAATTGTGTCATAAAAGTGAAGAATTCTGAAAAATGCCATGGGAAAAAAAATTGCGGGGTGAATCGGAACACTTAGTTCTGTTGTTCCAATTCAAACTTATTTGAAGGAAATTGTTTGAAAAATCAAGATTCTAACCCAATTCTTCTAATCAAGACAGGGACAAGGATTTATTACTGTTTATCCCTTCTCGTAAGCAACTAGATCTTAGAATGACAAAAGTTACAAATTTCAAAAGATTTTTTCTCCAGGAGACTTTTTTTTACTTAAAATAAAAGGGAGAAAGTCACAAAGACTTTATGTGTAAACGTCCAGCACACAGACAGTGATGAATAAGCGAAAAAATCTTTCAGGACAATCCCCGAAACCCAGAAATTTCAAAAAACTAAAGAAAAGGCAGAGTTCATCCCAGGAGATGTTATGAAAAAACTTAAGCCAAGTCACAATTGCTAGTTTTAAGGACAAGTACATATTTGTAGACGACATGAGTGACTTCCATTCATGTTAAATCTTTGCATTTCAATTCAAAAGCTTTTCTTAAAATTACTTTTCATTTTTCATAAGTTCAAAATTATTTTGAATTTTCACAAATTATAAACGTTTACTGGTACTGAAATTATACATTTATTTGACAGTAATTATCTGTTCTTATTCTCCCCCATCAATATTACTCATGTTTGTGAGACCTATTACAGATTAAATTGAAAAAAATAAAAATTTTAACAAGTGTTCCGATTGACCCCTATCAGCGGGGTGATTCGGAACACCCATAATTTGCTATATATTTTAATAATAATTGCTCAAAATCTTGTCTTTGCTTGGAATATCAAAAGTAAAGCAAGACCGAAGTTTTTACCCAAAAAATCAAATTAAAAAAAAAATCTTTTAACTGCTTTTTTTACAATCAAAGCTGAAAAGTGTTCCGATTAACCCCATTTTACGGTACTTTCTTTAAGTTTCCAATAATACTTGTGAGAAAACATTTATTCGCTACTGTGTGATATGAAAATTTCTGTCATAGGGTAAACTGAACTCAAGTGGTTGTTTATGGTATCTGCTACCATTTATCGTAGAATAATGTTTCAAAATAATTTCAAATGTTATAAAACAATTTTGAACAAACAAATAATGTTATAAACTATTTTTAACAAACAAATAATGTTACAAAACAATTTTCAACAAACAAATAATGTTATAAAACAATTAAATTAAAATTTTTAATGTATTTATTGCATTCTTGTTTTTTTTTTTTTTTTTTCATAGCCTTAGCTTTTGAGAAACAAAGCAATGGACTCGAGCTTGAAGTTCTATAGTGTTTCAAAAATATTTTTATTTCTAGACTCCTAAAACTACAACCCCTTACATATTCAGTGAGAAAATGGTGTTTCATTGAAATTTCCAGCAAAAAATTATTTTGTCTCTTTGAATTTTACTTATAGTATTCTTTTTTGTATTTTTTAAAGCGAAAAAAATCAAAATACAGTTGATTCTCGATAACTCAAATTCGCAAAGAACAAGCGAAAAAAACTTCGAATTATCAGTAGTTCGAGTTATAGGACGTTTCCACAGCCGTCTCGAGATAAAAGAATATTCGAGTTATAAGGTTTCGAGTTACCGAGAGTCGAGGAAACCAGCTTGTCCGTTTATTTTCTACTGACGTATTGTTTTAAAAAATCCGATTAAAGTCACCTAACTTCAAAACCACGGGCTGAGCTTTCGTTTTCCAATGCTCGTGATATTTCCGTCCTAGACATTATAAAGCTCAGGCTTTAAAAATAATCCAAAAACCAAAACTTAATTCATATGCTGTACAAACACCTTTGTTCATATATTTCTCTTAAAAACAACCGAAAACGAAAATCTTATTACCATTTTCTTGAGAAAATAAGATCATTAAGGGGTTCAAAAAAGTAGAGTTTTTTAAAATTTACTTCTTTTCTGCTTGTTTTTCTAGTAATTGGCCATCTTTCTTCCATGTTACAGTAAGTGGTCTATCACCGAAAGCTTGACATTTTATTACAACTTTTTCTCCTCTTCGAATTGTTTCAGCCGTAAATTCTTCTTTAAAATGTGCAGGTACTGTAAAACAAAACGCATGCTGCAAATTCATTTATGACACTGAATGTATTTGATAATACAATATATTATTTACTGTTTGTAGTAAAGTTGGTTTTGAGAAAAATAAAACTACAATAACCTGCTTACAGTTTCCTTAAGTATTTTTAATAAACATTCATCTATTTTATTATTTATTTTAAACATTTAATGCATTATTTCTATTTTAAAATTGTTACATTTCAGAAGATGGTATTTGAAATACCAAATTTTATTTAAAATCTTAGAAATTTGTTTTGTATAATGAATTAATTTACTAAGATTTCAAATTTTGATGCTATTTCAAAGTTAAGTAAATTTCTAAGTGGTTATAGAGATAAATTTTGTGTTTTTGCAAGTGTAAATTTGTTTGTTTTAATATTTCTTTTCAGCATCAATTTAATTTTCGTTTTATATTTAGTTTATTGAGTAAATTACATAAACCATAACTTCTACCAAAACTCGTTGATATTTTACAATAAAATCAATTAAGCTTACATTTCAAAACAGGTTATAAAAACATACCGTACTTAATAATACCTTCGAAATATGGTCTTGAAAGTCGATACATAAAAATAGTGAAGAGAAAAATCATACCCTCAATACTAATCCGAAAATTGCTTCCCCATGGGAAAAAAATCAAGTGTTTTAGACAATGTAAATAAAAAGAGGACGCATATTGCATGCATTTTACTTTAAACTGCTTTGAGCTGAAGGAAAAGTTAAATTCAAAAGTATATAATTGAGAAGTAACACGTGCACGTTTGATGCTAAGTTAACTCTATAATTTATTTGTTACTTAACTGTATGACTGATAATATCAAGATTGGATTAAATCCCATCGTAGCTAGAAACACCATGGTAATTTTTTGTACTAAAGCACCGAAGAAGCACCCATGCAACAGGGAAATTAAATAAATGTTCAGAAATACTTTTGGAGTTTTTCATTCTAGTTAATTTTTACAGTTACATAGGTTCTAACGATAGAATGAATAAGAATGTTTATATAGAAAAGGGATATGTTACTATGGTTTGGCAATTACTGTAACGTAACTACATTGATAAAGAGAAAACAAAAATTGTAGCATACCTATTTACAAACTGTTCCCTTTAAAACGATCCATAATAGACAATTGTCCCTCTCCGAACTCTAGTTCATTCGGAAAAAATGCCTTCGGTGATCATTAAAGGCGAAAAATTAAAGAGGAAAGTGAATAAAAATGCTTATTTTTTAAAGAAAATAAATTTTTTATTAAACATTTTATAGATAATTCGGCACGTAAGTGAAATATTTATCTTTAGAGCAACCCAAAAACGAATGATACTATCATTATTCTGCTATGGAATGTGCTGGGACCATTTAAAATTATCGTATAAGTGAAAAAGGCGCACAAAATGAGGCGGTGTATAAGTGAGATTTCACTGTACTTGTTTTTACACATCTTATTCGAAAGATTAAATTCCTTGTAACATGCACAACACATGGTATAAAATACTTTCCCTTGCATGCTCTTTTACACACTTGTAAATTCTCTTTAAACTAATTAACTGAACAAAAGTTAACAACATGCATATTACCTCTAACACTCAAACTAATAACCGTGCTGATTCCTGATCCTATTCCATTTGAAGCTTGACACATATAAAAGCCATCATCAGTTTTCTCCACGTTTCGTATCGACAAAGATCCATTTACTAACGTGTGAATATGTGCATCAGTCAGCAAAGTGTTATAATCACTTTGTAAAGAATCTGAAAGGAAACACGAAAAGTCTTTAGCTTCAATATTGAAAATAAACATTGCACCAGATTTTTAATAACCGAATCTAAGATTGTTTTTACAGTGCAGTAAGGCCCGCTTATTAGAATATCCGCTTAAAAAAAATCTCGCTTAATATAATACATTTTCAATGTACCAAACCACTACAATGCATTTTTTTTATCCCTGATAGTAGAATACCCTGCTTATTAGAATATTTTTTTGCGGCAAAATGGCTATTTCATTAAGCGATTTCGACTATTTCCCAAAATTTTCATTGATTTAATTATCAATTTTAAAGACAGATTTAAAAGTTTTTTCATACCTATGCGCTACTGAAAATTTGACTCAGTAAATTGGGGGTGAATATAAACTTTTAATTAATTTTTTTATGTTTCCATATGCCTAGGTGTAAAGTATTAGTAGAAATGATTCATGGCTGACTTGTATTGAAACGTGTGTAAAGTGAGTTTTTTACAATCAGTACAAACAAAAACCTTTAAACACACATTTTTAAGTCAGTGTTTCAAATAATACTTTATAGAACACTGTTTATATACAGCTGCATCAATAACAATAAATAAACCAAGCATAAGAACAAGTGAGAATTATTTGTTTTGAACCGCATATACATCCACTTACACGTAAACATGCCTCTGTAACGTGAAATAAGGGCAAGTTTCGACAATAAATGAAGTTTTGACTTTATTTTAAATAAACATTTAAGGAAAGTAATTAAATCGTGATTAGTTTTGACAATTAAATCTATGCGTAGATAATGTATGCAGTATGAGAGGGGGCAAAAAAAGTTTAAACTTCCTTTGGAAAAAAAAAAACTTAATTTTTCGTGATTACACAAAGATAACAATAATAATAATAATGATGATGATGATGATGACGACGTCGACGACGACGATGATGATGATGATGATGACGTCGACGACGACTACGATGATGATGATAATAACAATAGTAATAATATTTTAATAATAATAATTTTAACTAATGCAAAATTTTAACTTTAAATTTTGAGGCCTTCACGGTTTTAAAAACTTTAATCAATTGAACTTGTTTCCAAGACATACAACGGAGCTTTCACGGCCGTCCGTAATACTACACTATGTTAGAGCAATTCCTCCGAGAAATATCAGCAACTCAATTAAATATTTTATCTTTTGTAGCTTCAAAAATAAAAACAACATGCATCCAAACTTAAATCTCTGTTGCATTAAGATTTTCACAATGAATGAAATATCTCTCCTCGACAGCTCAATTTCTCTCCTCTGCAAATGCGCTGTATTCATTGTTAAAAGTTTAAAAATTGATCGACGATACATTTACCGAACATCATCCTTACGCAGTCCGGCGTCTTTTACATTGAGTGATTAATCGTTGTTTAGTAATTGATAATGTCACCAACTTCTGCTATCATCGAGCTGCGAGGGTTTGTTTCAAAAAGAATTAAAACAACGAGGTTGAAGTTGATAAATGACAACAAAGGCATTGAAGGGCCCCTTATATCTTTGATTTAAAAGTTTGGTGCATTTTTATGGTACATAACACACTTGATTATTTTTTTACGGATACGTCGCTTTTCTCAAAGATAAAAGAATTATCTAATAAAGGTATTTTTTTCCTTCTATATCGCTTTTAAAGACAGTTAGTTCTGTTATTATTAAACGCTTTACTGGATGGGTCGATTATTTGGTTGTTCTTTCATAAATGTAATTTTTTTTTCTGAAATCTAAACTGAATTTTTAAGAAAAGTTTTGTGCATAGTCTGATATTAATAATGTCAAACACCAAAAACTAGATTTAGAAAAAAATAAAAAGTATTTTTTTTCTTCTTCTTATTTTTCTTTTTTGCAGAATTTTACTTCAAGTTTAGAAATTTTGCTGCACATTAATTTGTTGAGTTATCCATTACTTTAAAAGCTGACGTACTTTTTCAGTTCACTCTTTTGTATCATTATACAAGATCATACACACGCACACACACACATACACTTTTTATATTGTCCTATCACTTACCAATTACACATCTTTTAGATATTTAACTTTGTCTTTGGCACTGTTAAAGGAAATATGCTATCATCTTGACTTGGTGCACTTTAATAACTGAATTCAATAACTCTTACTTTAGTAGAATATTTAACTTACTGATTTTTTTTTACAGATTTAAACATTTTCATGACACCTTGACTTGCTTAAAATAGAAAACACCGTCATTTTTGAGAATTTCCAGATTGCCCTTCTTTATAAACTTACGTTCACCAATTTTATTTCTTCCGAAAAAAGCAAAAATTTTCACTGTCTATTTTTTTCCAAGAAAGGGCACTTTGTTGACGTTCAGTTTTTAACATATGCTCCTTGTAACACATTTTTTAGGAGAAAAGTTCGCCATCAAAAGTTTTAAACGTATGAAATTACATCACCATCATTAATATTTGCTCTTTGTCATTGCCGAAAATGGTGTTAAATTCTTGACGAAAATGCTTTCTTCTTTTTTCTTTTTTTTTCTTCTAATATATATGTATAAAAATATATCGTTCAAAGTATAAGTAAAGTCGTAAGTTACATATTGATTTCATTTTTAAGTTTTTTTTTCCCTTTTCAGCGACACATTTTTCAAAATACTACCCGTTTTTATGCCTGAGTTTGTTTTTGATTTTTTATGAACTTTCATGAGAAAAAAGCTACAAAAAACAGCTGTTAACATGTTAACAAGCGCTTTTCCTCATAGAAGAAAAATGATTCATAAAAACCGGAAGAAAAGAAAAAAAAAAACTTTTTTCTCACCGATCCCTTTTTTTCTTTTGCTCTCTTCATATTTTTCGCTTAGCATTTATTCAATTTTTAATAGAAACATTATAGCAGAACAAAGCGTAGTTATAATAAAATACGAAAAGAAGAGCTCAGAGTACATGTATCTTTCGGAATACTCTCTCTATAGATATGTGTGTATGTCTTTTGATTTTCCGTGCTGATCCGCTAATAAACATCTCAAAATTAGAGGCACGTCTCAAAAATTTTGTAAAACATAATAAATATTTATTTAATGCCTGAATTTAACGTTTTTTATGTACACATCTACGTTATCATAATTTCCACACATATTTGATTCGTTTCAGCCATCTCTCCATTTTTTAATCGATCAAAATTTTTGTTAGATTCATAAAACGTGTTTTAATTAATATTTAAAAAAAAATCGCTCATTCATATTAATGAGGTAGTGTATTTATGTTTATTGCATTAAGTATATTTCTCAAACCTCATTTCTTTTACCACGCTGGAAAGGATCAGGCAAAAGTAATTACAAGCTCGGGGAGCACCGTTTTGCTAAGCACGCCCAGTGTTAATTTAACCATCCTGCATAACCTTAAACTGCAACTTTCACGATTATTGTTTAATTGGACACAAGTTACTGCAGATAGAGAGGTTCAAAGGACCTATGATGTCAATACACGAACGAACATTTTTTTTTTTGTTTTTATTATGGCAGATATATATCTTGTTGTCTTTATATCTTGTTTCAAAAGTCTTTCAGCTTACTTCATTTTCTTTTGCTAATTGTCTATACATAGTTATTATTCTTCAGTCACGATATCAAAACGGAGATTTTTTTTCTTCCTTCTTACAAGATTCAGACTATACAGATTATTATAACATCCTCCATTTCAAAGTAGTTGTTACATTAAAACACTTTAACAATGATTATCTATACTCGTAATTTAATGATTCCGTATGAACATTTCTTAGAGGTTTGATGTTGATAAGCTATGCAATAAAAACCATTAGTTTACCAAGCGTTCCTTATTTGCTCCCATTAATCAATATCAAATTGATTTCAAAACTTCAGAGTTTACCTACTCTTAAGTTACTTTGCCACAAGTAAGAAAGAGCGAAGGGTTTGATTTGCTAATAAATACATGACTCATTAGTTAGTAATCGCATATAGGTTTATGCGATTACTGGTGGAAACGTCCTTTCAAAATGAGGCGTGTCTTAGGAATGTGTGAAGGCTGGAGTTTTGAAATATACTTTGTTTTGATTTAAGAAAAACGAAGAAAGTGCTTGATAAGTAAATATCGTTGATTGACAGTTTACATGTTGAAATCTCAGAAAAAAGTTTAAACTAAATATTAAAAAAAAAAAATAGAATTAAACATCAATTTTAGTTTAAGTGCAAAAGTATTAAAATGAAATAGCTAGTTTGTGCCAAAGTTTTTGACCGAATCGCAGCTAGGCAATTCCACGTGTAAGTGACTAGCATTTTGAACGCAAAACAGTAAGTATTTTGTAACAGTCAACGCAAAATAAATTATATGTAAAACGTTCTATTTTCATGAATTTTTGTACTTTTTAAGCTGAATTTAGCGATATAATTGAATTCCTGAAATTAATTTTGGGTATTTCTTAAAACTATTTTTAAAAACATGCTAACTGATTGACATTTAAAGAAGAATCATGTCTATCAGCTACCCTTTGAACCGTTTTTCTTCTTTTTTTTTTTAACCATGTAAAATTTATTCTGAAAACTCAACCATACCATTAAATTCTGCTTAAAAACTACAGTAATCGAGAGGAAAAGACAGTAAAGTAGAGAACCAATTATCCGGGATGTTTGGGACCACAGCTATCCCAGATAACAGAATTTCCCGGTTTTCTGGATCGCTACGAAGCGAAATTTGCCAATTGTTTATAAAGCCTAAGTTACTATAACAAATAGTAATGCCTCTTAAAATCTGAAGAGAAAACCATCCAGAAGTGCTTATAGATATTACAATATTAAAATTGTCTGAGCTATATGCCATTTATATGGTATTTATGAAGAAACCGTTCATATTCATTTAGGTATTTCAAAAGAAAAAAAAAAAGCTCTTCATTTTTTAGAAATTGCCGAAAATGCGTATTCTAAAAAGTGGCGGAAAAATCGAAAAAATGTTGCCGGTTTTCTGGTTTCCCGGTATTTTGGTTTCCGGATAAAAGGTTCTGTACTGTACAATGTCTAGAGTTTAAGAGTACAAGTTTTGTGCAATGTCTATTTTGCTTTGAATATTGCAAAATGCCAGTCAGTCACACATGGAATTTGCCCAGATACAAATTTAAGGAGGATACAATAATAATTATAAATATATCTACTTCTTTCGAAAAGTGAGAGTTAGTTGCTCTCATTAAACAGACACACTCTTTTGTTCAGTGTTTCTCCTTACCTTCAGCGCGCTTCCATAGAATCTGCGGTTTTGGAAAACCGTCTGCTACGCAATTCAGTATCACATCTGATCCTAGTACTGCTTCCGTATGGGGAGGCTCTATCATCCATCGAGGTGGAGCTAGAACAAAATAATAATTTTCTCGTGAATAAAAATACCTACTTCAACTAACAGTCAAATAGCAAATAATTCCTGTGCACACTTTCATGTTTCTGGTAGCGAATTACAAATTTCACCAACAAAGGAATCCTGCAACTTACCGAAATACTGGATAGTAAAACTAGCTATATGATTACGATTCTGCTACCTGTCACTGGGATAACACTATTCAACAAGAAAAAAAATAATTTACGGTTAATTGAAAGGACATCTAATGATTTGTCTTGACACCAAACTCACATAAAGTTAGTTTTCATAACTAGTGCGTAGCACCGTACTTTGAAAGAAAACTCTGAAGCAAAATAGATTATTCCCGAAGCACTAAAGATTTTTTTTTAGGAATACACATTTATCGACGTACTGAAAAACATTTTTAGCTACCAATGCAAAAAAATATATTTTTAGCATTTTTATTAGTTGTTTTATCATCACTTCAGTTTTGATGTTTTTAGGCTAAGAGAGTCTTAAACAAGGTCGAACTGTCGTCCCTAATTGTAGGGTGGAGCGAAAAAAATGAATTTTTGATTTTCGTAAACGGGTACCTTTCATTTACTGTGAATGAGGAAAAGTAACTATTCTGTAAAATATTTCACTTTTGCGACGTCATCTTTGGTCTGCGCATTTGGCCTAAAGTTTTGAAATTTTTGATTTTTTTTTGGAGTTTTCAATGTTTTTTTAAAAAAATATTGCAAATGACAAAACTAGTGACGGGTGGTTATTAAATGGAAGAAAAAGGTTTGAAATACGCAAGAAAATTTTTTAAGCCATTTTAGATTATGATTTCAGTCTGCGCATTAGGCCCAAAGTTCATCAAATTCCCCGAAATTTCCGATATTTTAAATATTGAGCAGACATTTTATAATTTAATATTTCCTCTCAATATTTACTTAAAGTGCCTTCAAAACATTTTCTTAATCATTTTGTTGCTTCTTTGAACTACTCAACTTTTTGCTTGCTCATTGAAATTACCCAGGACTCACCACGAGGAAGTGGTCGCACTTTGGGTGCCGCCTGCGCTCCCCTTGCTTCCAACCAATGAGAGTACGCATTTACATTTCTTAGGAAAGTCAGGAACAAAAAATTTTCTTTGATTGGGAAATTGTTTGCATTGGTTTAGATGGATGCACTACAAAGACAGGAAAATACAAAGGCATAATACGGAAACTAGAAGAAAAACTTGGTAGATTTCTGTAATGGGATATTTGCCAATTACATTTGAATGAACTTAATTTGCGGCATTTTTTGCAAAAGCTAGATGGACCCATTAGTGGACCAAAGTGATTTTTTGGGTCTGTTCCGAAGCTAAACAGCATGTTATACTTTCAAGTCAGTTCAATAAGAACCTATAGAATTTGTCATTGATCAGAACGATTTTGACAATAAAAATGATTTAAGTACTGAGCAACAGTAACTTCATGAGATGAGCAAGTTAGTTTTGACTGGTAGGTTTTGACAAGGTAGGTTTGAAAATATCCAAAAAATTATGAAACAGAAGTCCAAGAAAACTTTACCAAGATAGATGATTGACTGCAGTAAACATAATCTTTAGACTATAATTTTTAAAAGAGTTCATAACTTTCGCGGTAAAAGTGTCCTTACTCTTTTAGGATGAAGTGTAGACGTTACTAATTCAGCTATGAATTTGTGTGAGATAGTAAAGAGTTACACTTATCTCTCCGGGAAAAGCAGGAAACTGTAGTCACATCCATTCAAAACAATATATACTTTGCACCCAAGAAATATGCTGTTATTGATATCTATATGTATAAAAATTTATGTATGTATGTTTGTTCCTCATACAAATCCAGTTTTCGTCGGATTTTGTTGGTTGGAAGCTCTCATTGGCTGGAAGCAAGGGGAGCGGCACCCAAAGTGCTGCCACTTCCTCGTGGTGAGTCCTGGGTAATTTCAATGAGCAAGCAAAAAGTTGAGTAGTTCAAAGAAGCCACAAAATGATTAAGAAAATGTTTTGAAGGCACTATAAATAAATATTGAGAAGAAAGATTAAATTATAAAATTTCTCCTCAATATTGAAAATATCGGAAATTTCGGACAATTTGGTGAACTTTGGGCTTAATGCGCAGACTGAAATCATCATCTAAAATGGTTTTAAAAAATTCCTTATATATTTCAAACCGTTTTCTTCCATTTAATAACCACCCATCACTAGTTTTATCATTTTCAATATTTTAAAAAAAAATTTGAAAAATCTAAAAAAAAATCAAAAATTTCAAAATTTTAAGCCAAATGCGCAGATTAAAGATGACGTCGCAAAAGTGAAATATTTTACAGAATTTTTACTTATCCTCATTTACAGTAAATGAAAAGTACCCGTTTACGAAAATCAAAAATTCATTTTTTTCGCTCCACCATAGTATACATTATAATTATGCAGTCTTTTATACATTGATGAGCTAAAAACAATGGGGGTAGGTATTTAACAGCGTTTAATGAATTTACTTCGAGACCTTGTACTGAGCTGTTTTGAACATTAATATTTGATCTATCTATCCCAAGCTCAATTTCATGACATCAAAACGAGCAATTTAGCAAGGGCGATATTTTTTCGCACTTTATTTAAAAATAAAAACTTAAAAAATAATATATATCCGCTTTAATGCATTTATCAAATTTACCGTTATTAATTTGCAGAAGGTAAATTTCTGGAAAGAAAAAAAAATATAGTTTCTCTAATTTTTTCCACCTTATGCTACACTAACAAATGTTTTAGATTTTTAAAAAAACTTTTCTTTTTTTGCTTCAGAATGTCGTTTCATCACTCAAAAACTGTTAAGTTAATGACTCTAAGTTTCCCGGCGCGTATTTTTATTAATCTTTTTTTTTTTTTTTTATCTCGCTCTCTTTTTTAAGCAGGTAAGCTTCTGCTAATAACATATTTCGAAATTGTACTTACTGAGGCCTGTCTTTTCACCAGGCCTTATAATTTGGCTACTGGCGCGGAAATTGATTTCGTTTTTTCTGCCTTCGAATTTCTATTTTAGTAATGGGAAACGACGAGTCATTAGCAAAGCGTTGCATAAAGATTTCTTATGGTCACAGCAGCTGTGCTTTCGATGAACACTCCATATAATGCAATTTTAAAGTCTCAATTTTTAGTAAAAAAAACATTAAAAGCGAAGATTACCTTTTAAGACTAAAAATTAAAAATCGAGTTTGTACGCTTTTTTCGTTTTGGGTTTTCTCGTTGAATAGACATATGTTTTCCAACTGGAAACCTTTGGAATTTTTTAATTGTTTTCAAATTAATATCAGAGTAAATGAAGATTTAATTGCTAAAAATTATAAAAAAATTCTTAATATACCCAAAAAGAGAAATGATAAACAATTTACTCCAAAATGAGCCTGTGGCGTTATTTTCTTTCATAGTTTGAGTCACGTCTAAATCATCGGTTCACCTAGTTTAATTGTTTCACTATTTAATGTTTGTAATAATTTCCCTAATGCATTTATTTTCACAAATATAATATACTATCTATACCATCACGACTGTGCTCGTGCAGTAAAGTTAACCCATTAATGCCAGATATTTTTTTCCCCAAAAATATTTTGTATACTGGTCACAAACATTGTTTAATGGACATGAAAAACAATAAAAAACATATTATGTAAAAGTATTTTTTTTTATTAAGGAAAGAAAAATCGTCCCTTAAAAGTTATGATAGACCCCAGAGGGTACATACTTTTTTACTAAATTTTTTTTTTCTGCCTACGATATAATATTAAAAAGACATTTTATAAGAAGAAAAAAAATCAGCAATTAACATAAACTGGGAAGCCGGGAATAACTTTGAAAACTTAGCTTTTTTTCTTGAGATAGTGAACGATGTAATTTTTGATAAACATCATATTAAAACTGCTACAGAACAACACACTTTACAATAATTTTGTGATGCAATCTATTAATAACGATCTGAAACAATACCAAGGTACTAACTGAACACTATTATTTGGTTGTGGATCCGCTTGGATGAGGGGGGAGAACTATATCTCCCAGCAGTGGACTGTATATAGATGAGTCGCAGTTCCAGCAAACATATTTATTGCTCTTCACACATTAAGATACAATACTGCATGGAAAGAGAGAGACAGAGAGCCCTATGGCTTTCTTCGTTGGGATATCCAAGGCGACTGGTGAGGGAAGGCAAGCAACCTGATCCCCGCACCGAGAGAGGGGTAGGTGTCACTTGGCGAAGCCAAGTCCCCATACTGGCGACTTATCGCTCTCATACGCAAGCAAGGCGAGAACATGCCGCCCGGCGTTGCAATGTGTACAACATTCAACAAATTGAAAATGCTTAAAAATATTTCACAGCAAATATTGACATAAAACTTGAATAATTATGAAAAAAAGAACATTAAAAATGACAGTACCCTATGTATTACATAATGACAAGACACAATACGATAAAGAAAAGACAACATAATTGATAAGACAACAGCACACACACAGATATATCATACAATTCTGTAGCTCTAGAGGTTGTGTACAAATTTTCGAGACAGATCTTTTAGACACACCAGTTTCTGTTCGTATAGTAACAACCCTAACCTTACCGTATGGCCCGGAAAAGACCTCAATGATTCTACCCAACAACCATTTATTTACTGGGCGGTTATCTTCCTTAATTATTGAACCAACTGTGACATTATTTGTTTCGGACTGCGACTTAGACCTTTGCTGCAGGTTGTTTAGATAATCACGCTTACATTGTTTCCATATGTGTTGTACAAATTTAGTGATTCTTTGCCACCTTCCTAATCTATTTTCGTTTAAATCTAATAGCTGAAGTTCAACAATTGCACTAACAGGTCGTCCAATAAGGAAGTGACCTGGTGTCAAAATTTCTAAATCATCAGTTGCTGATGACAAAGGAGTCAGTGGTCGAGAATTTAGGATAGCTTCTATCTGATTAGTTACTGTTACAGTAGCGTTTGCTCTATAGCAAATGATGCAACTATGCACAACTTTTCTGTACTGATTCCTACCATTCAGGGGCCAAGATCGTTCCCGAACAAAATATAATATGGATTGTGGACCAATAAGTAAATTCATTACGTGGAAATGGCTTATTATTATCTGAGTAAGTTTGTGTTTAGCTGGGAGTATCGCAGGATGTTTTTGAGAATAACTTAAGTTCGAATTACTTAAGCGACCCCCTACTCTAAGAACGTTGTTTTTGTCCAGAAAAGTGTTCAAAGATTTTAACTTGCTATTACCTGCTACGGGATTTCCATTTGATAAACTCCTTATTTCCATTTCAAATTCCGTCCTTTGAACAGCCTGAACAAGAAAGGTTTCCGCCTTCATTAACTCCTCTGTCTTGATTGGGTCGGATATCCTCCGATCAGGATACCTGCAGTTTTGCATAAATCTGAACATAAAACTTAGCGTTCTCACTAATTTCCTAAAGTTATTTGAAATACCTAAAATGTCACTAAGAAATGAATTGTTGTCAATCGTAACAGTCAATGAAATGTTCGATAAGTCATTCGGATTACGCATGTCAGTTTGATGTTTCCTGAGCTCTTGAGAGTATTCTTCTACATCAGCTGGGGGGCAGATCGTCTCCGATGAAGGGAGGGTATCTTGGTGCAGAAACTGCGTTTCATTCCACCACATTTCGTGATGAAGCAGGTTAGGTGGTTCCATACCACGTGATATGAGGTAGGCTGGGTCCTCCTCACCCCTCACGTGCTCCCATGAATAATTTTCTCTTAATTGTTGAATTGGTTCCTTCTCTGCAACGTTCTCGATTTCCCCAATTTTTTAAGCGTTCTGTTTAGATTTTCTTCTTCTAAAACCAAGCCACAATAAATGGAGCTATTTGCTGGTCTACTGCCAATGGCGCCATTTGCTACGAATCCAAATACTGTGTCTTGGAGTATCATATTACCCGGATTAAGATAAATTCTCTGAGGTTTCAACATTTCATAAAACACTTCCGCACCTAGCAGCACATCAATTTTTCCCTGGCAGTTGAACTCGGGATCAGCTAATTGAATTCCATTTGGCCAGTTAAATCTTGACACATCAAGGTATGCTGAGGGTGTAATATCAGTTATCTTGGGTACCGCTAAGAATTCAAGATTTCGCACAAAGTCCTTCGATAAATTTGTTACAGTAGCGTAAAACTTGCTTCTTATTGTCATTGACATTCCATTCAATCCCGACACAGATATATTTGTTTTTGAAGTTTTAACCTTCAATTGATTTGCACAATTTATGGTGACGAAATTCGACATCGATCCCGCATCCATCAAGGCACGGAAAGGCCGCATTTCTCCTGACTCATCCAGTAAGTAGATAATTGCAGTTGACAGCAAAACCGTTTTACGACTTGAAAGAAAGCAACTGTCTCTGTTCATCCCCCGTTCTAGAGGGGTGTTTTCGCCACCACCAGCTGTATTGCTCGCGGGAAAGTAGGGAGAGGAAAATGACGAAGCTGCGCTCTGCTCTCCCTGGGGGGTAAGAGTGACTGCGTGAAAGTTTCCGTTCGAACTGTCCTTGTGTAACAAAGAGTGGTGTCTTTGGGAACACATTCTGCAGCTATTCTTTGACTTGCATTCTTGTACTCGGTGAGATAATCCAAAGCAGTTTAAGCACAAGTTGTTTTTTCGAACCAAGTCGTATCGTTGTTTTACATTTAGCATCTTGAATTCTTCACAATTATGTAAATAATGTGAAGCGTTGCACAATTTACAGCGATGGAGCACGGATGACGGTTTAACTAAGCCGTTTCTAAAATTTTCTTGATCTATGTTAGGTTCAATTTGCGAAGTATATTGAATTTGAGAGCTCTCCAAGAACTGATGCCTCTTTTCCAGGAGCTGAACAAAATTGCTCCACTTCGGGAGCTCAGTAGAAGTTAGGGTCATCTCAAATTGTTTTCTGGTTTCAACATCTACTTTTTGTAGCAGTATATTGAGCAGAATGATTTCTGTCAGTTCATTACACTGCAGATCCATCTGTTTCAGGGCACGCAGATGTTTGTGAATCTTATCAAGGAGTCTCCTTAACTCATGTGCTGACTCGTTTATTCTTTCAATTCCTAGGATCTCATGTATGTGGCTGTTTACAATTAGCCTTTTGTTTTCAAATCGCTGTGTTAAAGCCTTCCACAGCGATTGGTAGGAGTCATCTACTGTTTCAATTTCTTTCGCAGGACCACTTAGCGTTGATTTTAAATAATATAGTTTCTGAGGGTCTGATAGATTAGAATTGCTGTTTATGATTGATTTAAATTGTTCTTTAAAAAGGAACCATTCTTCATAGTTTCCGTTGAACTTTGGAAGGGCTATTTCCGGTAGTCTTATAACGATGGAAGAATTATGGGAGGTCTGCTGTATTAAGGTGGAATTGCTATTGTTAAACTGTTTGTAAAGGCGTTTTAGAGTCAGTTCAATTGTTTCCACTTCCTGTTCTAGTCCCGTGAAAATAAGTTCATTTTCTTGAACCTCTTCATCCTTCAAAACTACATAATATTCCATTTTGAGCTGTTCTAGTTTTGTTTTAATGGATTGCACACTATCGAGTTTGCACTCGATTTCGGTAGCATCAATGGAAGTAATGTCGCTTCCTATGAACGACAACAATCGGGTGAGTTGACCTTTCAACCCACCTCGTCTTCTATTTAAGACATTCAAATCCGTCATGTTTGCAACACAAGGAAAGTCTATAATATTCACGAACAAGGCTGGTATCGCTCCGGCACGGTGGGACCAAAAATGGATCCGCTTGGATGAGGGGGGAGAACTATATCTCCCAGCAGTGGACTGTATATAGATGAGTCGCAGTTCCAGCAAACATATTTATTGCTCTTCACACATTAAGATACAATACTGCATGGAAAGAGAGAGACAGAGAGCCCTATGGCTTTCTTCGTTGGGATATCCAAGGCGACTGGTGAGGGAAGGCAAGCAACCTGATCCCCGCACCGAGAGAGGGGTAGGTGTCACTTGGCGAAGCCAAGTCCCCATACTGGCGACTTATCGCTCTCATACGCAAGCAAGGCGAGAACAGGTTAAAATGTTAATTTTGGGGAAATTCAGACCCTTTTTAGGACCGTCCCTAAAAAGGGACGATAGGCATTAATGGGTTAAAAAAAGAGGCTATGTGAGTGCATGTGCACTGTAACAAATGCATACTGTTTTTTTAGTGTAAGACAGTTAGTTTTATGGTAATTAATTGTAAAAATTGCTAATTTTACAGTGATAAACTGCAAAATTGCCAATTTTACAGTTTATTACCGGGCATTTTACACTTTTAAATTGGAACATCTGCTGTTAGTAGTATACTATTGTTTTTACAGTATAATACAACTGAATTTTACAGCAATAAACTGTAAAATTTCTAACTTTACTGAAAGGCACTTTTAAATTACTAGTTTTACAGTTTATTACCTTGCATTTTACAGTTTTAAATTGAAACTTAGGCTGCCAGTATTACACTATAAAAACAACAGTTCATTTTTTGCATTTTGTACATTTATCAATTGTCTCCAAAATAAAAAGAATGGCTTTGTTTCGTTAGTTAAAATATACGCGCAAACCTTACCTAGACTCCAAGCACATTCTATGAAGCAATGAGAAAATCCTAATGTAGTGACGACTACTTTCAGTCAAAACTTCTTTTACCAAAGAGACGTTCACTTCGTTAAAACACGCTTAAAATCATTCGAAACCACTATAACTAAGTCTTTTAAAGTTAAGGACCAATAAAATAATCTCTTTCAACATTCATTCCGAAAGAAATTGACAATAATAATAAAAAAAAAACAATAAATCTTTACTAATATTGTAAAGACATAGGGTAAATTTTGTAGGTATATATGTTTGGGGTAATCTCCGGAACCATTGAACCGATTTGAAAAATTCTTGCTAAGTACGAAAGGTACATTCTCAGATTGAAACATGGGCTTATGTTTGAAAAGATTCGATAAGCTATTCTTTTTTTATTTGAATGCAAGGCAATTTTCACATAAATCGCCGAATAATGGGGTTAAAAAAATACTTGCACATATTAATGTTATATATCGTTGGAAGCAGAAAAACTTTCTCCGTCCTATGCAAATTGGTCCATTCTCTAACTTAAATATAGCGCGAGTTATTCAATTTTTAAACTTGCTTTTTGCAAGGCTTCGCCCGATTTCAAGCAATACGTGGTTCATTAAAATCATCAATAAAAAATAAACTAATTATTCTACAGTTTTGATTTTTACGCCATTGGATAGAGCGATATTTTTAACCCCAGAATTGATTCGACTTACAGTCGAAGAACCAAGCTTTTATCTCCACTAGAAAAAAATTACAAGCGTTTAAACCTTGAGTTTGGAAACCTCTTTTCTGATCAAATTATCAACGTTTTATTGCGTTGCTATGCCTACGTCTTTTAAATGTATTGTTGGTTTCCTCTTTCTTATTTTGTTTCTTAAAAGTATTTTATTTTATGGCGTTTCGAGGTCCACCTATGATGATTATAACAAGACAAATAATTCCTTTTAGTTTGGAACAATTGCAAAGATTTTAGCCTTTAATATTTAATTGTGACATAATGTAGCAATTTGATGTTTGACAACATTATCTTGCTCACTCTAAGCACTATTTTAACACTTAATGCATCTACTAAGAAATTTCCATGTAAAAGGAAGTGGTGTGGGGTCCATAACAGATTTTTCGTTCTGGATGCCGGCAAAATACCGACACTTTGATAATCTATTTGGGACATTTAGACACGCGTCGTTTGACAAAAGTTTTATTCTCAAGGTAGACCGTGCTAAGCCGGGCAACGCATCTAGTAAATTATAAATTTCTTAAAATGTAAAACAATCAAAGCAACATTTTAAATTAAAAGTGAGAAAAAAAACGACTTTTGTGAAACAATAAAAATATTTCAATTAAATTCATTTTCAATAAGACAGAAGGGCTTGGTACACAGTAAAATTAAGTTTAAAAAATAAATAATACCAAAACATTCAAAAGATCAATCGTAGTAACGAAAAGAATGCATATTTCTTCCACCAATTATGTGAAAAATGAGTTAAAATTAGAATAGAAAAAGAAAGAAATAGATTTTTCAAAAAAAAGTGCACATCCCCAATACTACAAAATAGTTTTCTGCCAAATTTTATGAAAATCGACGGAACCGTTTACGCGCGTCATAGACATAAAGAAGGAAAGAAAGAAAGAATGAAGGAAACAAAGATAGGCCCACACCTTCAGCTTTATTATTAGTGAAGATGAAAATAATCTGATGATTACATCATTTTTTAGCCTACTTTCCCGTTAAAAATAAAAGAAAGACGAAAAAAGTATTAAAAGTAGCTTAATGCATCTAAAAAATATCGCCAAGTCCAAAAAATATCGCCAAGTTAAAAAATATCGCCAAGTCAAAAAAAAATATCGCCAAGTGAAAAAAATAAAAAGGTAAAATGAATATCGAAAAATTAAAAATTTGAAAGTAGGGTATTGAGATGGGGAATTTGTGTGTGTGTCGGTCGGTCGGTCGGTCGGTCGGTCTGTCTGTCCCCCCCTAATAACTTTTGAATGAACAGTCCGATTTGGACAAACTTTTTTTTGTTGGAAAGATCTCGGCGAGTACAGCTCATTCCCATATTTGATTTTTTGATTTGAACAATTTTTGGTTCAAATTTGAGCCGTTCAAACAACCGGTCCCGCGATACTAACTTTTTAATGAACAGTCCGATTTGAACAAACTTTTTTTTGTTGGAAAGAACTTTTCAAGGATACTTCATTCCCGTATTTACATTTCCGATTTTAACAATTTTTCGTTCAACATTAAACCGCTCAAGCAAGCTGTCACCCCTAATAACTTTTGAGTAAACAGTCCGAAAAAAAATGACTGACTGTGCAGACGATTTTTTGTTTATTTATTCATTTGTTTTATTGAATTTATTATTATTATTATTATTATTTTTGGCAGACGATTTTTTTTGTAACAAAAATGTTTCATTCACGAGGGCATTTTATTCTTTATTTATATTTAACAACTGGCAACGGATTAAAAGTGAAATTCGAGACATTTTATCAACGGAAGAGTTTTTTTTTCTTTTTTTTTTCTTTCTTTGATAAAATGTGTTTTGATGTACTTTGTACTTTTAATTTTTTTTTTGAAAACAATTGAGGAATTTTTCTACGGAAGAACTGTAACAGTTACATTCTTTAAAAGGTGCGACAAAACTTTATTTATTCATTTATTTACTTTTTATGTGTCTATTTCATCTGATGAGAGGGGTATATTTTGCTTTTAGAAATCAGCTTCAAGTGCTAAAAAGGTATGTTTGACATAATTTTTAGTCTTAGATAATCAAGAGAATAATGATCAGATGCTAGAATGCCGATGTCGATGTACGGGAAAGTAGGCTCGTTTAGTTCTTGACAGAACTTCTTGTTTAGCCTACTTTCCCGTTAAAAATAAAAGAAAGACGAAAAAAGTATTAAAAGTAGCTTAATGCATCTAAAAAATATCGCCAAGTCCAAAAAAATATCGCCAAGTTAAAAAAAAATATCGCCAAGTCCAAAAAATATCGCCAAGTTAAAAAAATAAAAAGATAAAATGAATATCGAAAAATTAAAAATTTGAAAGTAGGGTATTGAGATGGGGAATTTGTGCGTCGGTCGGTCGGTCGGTCGGTCGGTCGGTCTGTCGGTCGGTCTGTCTGTCTGTCCCCCCTAATAACTTTTGAATGAACATTCCGATTTGGACAAACTTTTTTTTGTTGGAAAGATCTCGGCGAGTACAGCTCATTCCCATATTTGATTTTTTGATTTGAACAATTTTTGGTTCAACTTTGAGCCGTTCAAAAAACCGGTCCCGCGATACTAACTTTTTAATGAACAATCCGATTTGAACAAACTTTTTTTTGTTGGAAAGAACTTTTCAAGGGTACTTCATTCCCGTATTTACATTTCCGATTTGAACAATTTTTCGTTCAACATTGAACCGCTCAATCAAGCTGTCACCCCTAATAACTTTTGAATGAACAGTCCAATTTAAACAAACTTTTTTTTGTTTGAAGCATCTCGGCAAGGATACTTTATTACCGTATTTAAATTTTCAATTTGAACACTTTTGGTTCAACATTGAACCGTTTAAGCAACCTTTCTCCACCTAGTAACTTTTGAGTGAACCGTCCAAATGGAGTAAATTTTTTTTTGTTCGAAAGATCTCAGCGAGTGCAGCTCATTCCCATATTTGATTTTTCGATTTGGACAATCTTTGGTTCAACTTTGAACCGTTCAAACAACCGGTCCCGCGATGCTAACTTTTGAGTGAACAATCCGATTTGAACAAACTTTTTTTTTGTTCGAAAGATCTTTTCAAGGATACTTCATTCCCGTATCTACATTTTCGATTTGAACAATTTTTCGTTCAACATTGAACCGCTCAAGCAACCTTTCCCCACCTAATAACTTTTGAGTGAACCGTCCGAATGGAATAAACTTTTTTTGTTTGAAAGATCTCGGAGAGGCTTTCCCATACATTCCCATATTTCGCTTTTTAATTTGAACCCTTTTTTCGTTCAATATTGAACCGTTCAGAAAAAAAAATAACATTAGCGTCTACGGGGAATTTAAGTTGAATGTTGATGCTGAACTTAAAGTCGGATTTCCTTCAAACTAACTTTGTAAGAAAATGGTTTTGATAAATAATGTTTGTAACGTACTTTTCTGAGTAATCTTCTGTGAGGACTCTGATTCCGACTCCGACTCTGCAAACATGGCGGAAATGCAGGCTCAGAAAAAAAAATTACTGACTGTGCAGACGATTTTTTGTTTATTTATTCATTTGTTTTATTTTATTTATTATTATTATTATTTTTTTTTTTTTCTTGGCAGACGATGTTTTTTTTGTAACAAAAATTTTTCATTCACGAGAACATTTTAATCTTTATTTATATTTAACAACTGGCAACAGATTAAAAGTGAAATTCGAGACATTTTATTAACGGACGAGTTTTTATTTTCTTTTTTTTTTTTTTTTTTTTCTTTCTTTGATAAAATGTGTTTTGATGCTCTTTGTACTTTTATTTATTTATTTATTTATTTTATTATTATTTTATTTATTTTTTTATTTATTTATTTTTTTTTGAAAACGATGGAGGATTTTTTCTACGGAGGAACTGTAACAGTTACACTCTTTAAAAGGTGCGACAAAACTTTATTTATTCGTTAATTACTTTTTACGTGTCGATTTCATCTGATGAAAGGGGTATATTTTGCTTTTCGAAATCAGCTCTAAGTGCTAAAAAGGTATGTTTAACATAATTTTAAGTCTCAGATAATCAAGAGAATAATGATCAGATGCGAGAATGCCGATGTCGATGTACGGGAAAGTAGGCTCGTTTAGTTCTTGACAGAACTTCTTGTTTACTCATAGTGTGGTTTCATATGCACGAAAAGTAAATACATAATTTTAATGCTTCTCAGTATGTATTTTTATGATGTCAGGTTTCTGAAGTTTAGAGAAAAATGTTAAAATATTGAAATTATAAAATTTAAATTCAAAAGAATGTTTGCCAAATTTATTGGTTTAATTTACTTAAATTGCCATTCTATATATTTATATGCCCCATTAGACATGGTTAGATTAGAAACATTTTCTTTTTAAAATCGGAAAGATAATTGTACCAGTACACGTCACCTTCTAGACCAATACCCCTTCGCAGCATCATGTTTTGGAGGTATTTCTCAAGCATGTTAATTATTTTATACTGAACTACTTCTCTTAGAGCTCTTGCTATTGTACACTTATTGTACAATTTTTTTTAAGTTTCACGATAATTTCTCATACAAATAGCTAAGTTAATTGACAGGAAAATAAATAGGCAAATGAGCGATACATTAAAAAGCACACCAAAAAAGTGCTTGATTCTATATCCATCCATACAAATCAGTTATTTTATAAAACATCCTGTTATTACACCTTCAATGTTCCAGGAAAGTCTTAGTTTATTTTTTCTCTTAGTTTCTCATATTTCATCTAAAGAAGCTCTGGTTCAGTCACGACTCTTCCATTTCACTCTATGTAGACGTTATTCCGAAAAAAAAAAGCAAACAAAAAGTCATACAAAGTTCTCACATTCGCTGATTCTGCCTTTTCGAGATTTCTACAGGATTTCTTAGGACTTACAGTCAAGGGATTTCTCGTAAAACCGTGAGATGGAATTGTATCCAACATATGTGCAGCTTTGGAATAATCCATTCTTTTCTAGCTTACTTTGCTTTCTTTACTGTATTTGTGAAAACAAATTAATACTAATAGTAAATAAAGTAATTTATATAGACGTGACTACATATCATTTGATTGATTTACGATAAGTATGCTTTCAAATAAAATGATATAACTATCTATTAACTTCATACAAAATAAGATTCAAATTTAAGAGAATTAATTATAATTGATCGAATTGTTGTTAATTTTTTCCTTCGAATTCTTATAATTTAATGGCGTTGATTTTCTTTTCAAAACTGCATATGTGACTAAGAGGATATTTTTATTACCTCTACTCGATGAAACATGCATATGGAATGCAGAAGAAATACTGTAGATTATATTAAGCATATTTTTATTAATCCTACTGTGGACAAAAAAGTCCTATCTGCTGGTAGTTGTGTCTAATCTTTTTCATTATTAGTACAATTGATTTTGTTGCAAACAAGTTACACCAATAATGACACTCATTGCTATTATTAGTATTAGTATTATTATTATCATCATCATTTATCATTATTATTATCATTATCATTATTATTTTTCTCATTATTATTATTATTATTATTATTATTATTATTATTATTATTATTATTATTATTGAAGTGATCATCTACCCATCCTCATTGAAGTACAGATCAGCAGATAAACTACAACTACTTGTAAGAATTTCTGGAACTTTAAGAAAGCAAATTGGGATCACTTTCGACAACTTGTTGAGGACTCTATCGAAAAACGGGCTCTCACAGACAACTTGGAACAAGAGTGGAGTAATTTTAAACAAGTGATCATTCATGCTTCCCACCAATCAATTCCCAGAGGAAAATTTAAAAGTCTGAAATCCTTCTTCCAACATAGGGATCCCGAGATGAGAGCCCTCATCCTTAAGAGAAACGAATTGCACAGGAAACTCTCCCAGACTTCAGATCCAATGAATAAAGTTGAGCTGAATAAACTCAACGCAATCATTAAGCAGACATATGTTAATCTTAAAAGGAAATCATGGATAAATATGTGTAGTAACATTGATGCTAGAACACCAAACTCCAAACTTTGGCGACTGGCACAGACATTAAGTTATAATCAGTCACAAAATGTGTCATGCAATTCTGTTCTAACTCCCGACGGCAAGGTCGCACAAAACGATAAGGAGGCGGCAAATTTGCTGGGACAGTTCTACAAAAATATGGGAAACTTAGAGTTTAACCAAAATGACGCTGCCATCAAAAATAAATCGAAAATTTATACCCATAAGTACCGCACTTCTAATTCTGGCAGATCACTTTTTGTTCGTGAATTTTCTCTGAAAGAGCTACATTTGGCGTTGAGAACTGTGGAACTGCGTAAAACTCCTGGCCCAGATGGTATCCATGGCGTCATGATCGGCCATCTGGGGCCTCATGGCCTGCAGAGACTTTTGGATATTTTCAATCTATCTTGGAGAATGGGCCATCTCCCTAGAGAATGGAAAAGAGCAACCATTGTGCCTATCCTAAAACCCTGTAAAGAGGCTAGCTCTCCTGGGAGCTTTAGACCAATTGCTCTTACCTCGTTTGTGTGTAAACTCATGGAGAGACTAATCCTGGCCAGACTAAATTTACACCTGGATACTGGTAACTTGATACCGAGAGAGCAGTATGGATACAGAAAAGGACATAGCACTATTGACCAAATCTTGTTTGTTTGTCAGAACATTCGTGATGCACAAAATATGAAGCCCACCAATCACACTGCAGCAGCCCTCTTGGACATGTCTAGGGCATTTGACAGAGTATGGCGCCAACTTATGATTGTTAAGCTGCATGACTCCTTTGACATTAAGGGCAAAATACTCCCGTGGATTTCGGATTTTCTCCGGGATAGATCAATAAGAGTTAAGTACAATAACACCCTCTCGGATCCTTTTGGAATAAAACAAGGTGTTCCGCAGGGCTCGGTCTTGAGTCCAGTATTGTTTTCCTTATATATCTCTGGTATCGAAAAAGTCATTAACAAACATTGTAAAATGGGCATATTTGCAGATGATATCATCATCTACAACTCAAGCCATGATATTGAAGACATTGAGCTTAAACTTAATAATGCTCTGGATGGGGCTTACCATTTTGCTGAACAACATAAATTAATTTTTAATGCCTCAAAATCTATTTCCACCTTTTTTACAACCGACAGACATCTACTTAATTACCAGCCTCGAGTTTTAATGGGTGGAACTCAATTGAGCTATAATAAAAATGCCAAATACCTTGGTTATATCCTTGATCAGGAAATCACAAGTAATAAACATATTGAAGCACAAGTTCTTAAGGCTAGACAAAGGCTGAATATCCTCAAATATATATCAGGTCGAGATTGGGGTGCAGATGCTCGCACACTTCGCACTACATATATCTCCCTTGTTAGGCCAATACTGGAGTACGGCTTTCCGATTTATTCCTGTGCTTCCAAGACTGGCCTGGATAAGCTTGAGAGAGTGCAGCACAGCGCAGCAAGAGTCATCACAGGGCTACAACATAGTTGTCCAAATGAAATTGTGGATTACGAAAGTAATTTGCCATCTCTTTCCCAGAGAAGAACCCTATGCCTTACAAAATATTATAACAAGCTAATTAGCTATAACGAGCAAAACAGAACTTCTGGCTACCTCCTTGATTGGACCAACAACCAACGACTAAAGAAGCACAGCCCCTTTTCCTACGCCAGGACACTAAATCTCCCTTCTTCGAATGTAGAGGGTCACTCGTTGAAACCAGTAGGGGCCGGATTAGAACTTGACGGAATTTACTTCCATGAAGAGCTCCTAACAACTGTGACAAAAAACTCGGAGATTCCGGCTCTCGTTAAGCAACTGGCACTTGAAACAATCCATAATATCCCACCTTCTTCTCTGAAAATCTACACAGATGGTAGCAAAGGTGAGAGTGGAGTCTCGGGCAGTGGGGTATATATAAACACAACCTCTGGAGTACAGGCATTCAAAATAAGAAACCCAGATAACTGTTCCGTGTTTAGATCAGAGCTAGTTGCCATTAGAAGAGGTTTACAGTATGCAGTAGAGGTGGGGGACCAATTTAGGGACATCTGGATTTTGACCGATAGTCGCGCTTCGGTTCAGCATCTCTCAAATTGGAGCACTATTGGAGATCAAACTAGCCTGGACATTCTAAAGATTCTTGAGAGACTATCACCCAAGCATACAGTGCATTTCCAATGGATCCCCTCGCATGTTGGAGTAGAAGGGAACGAAAAGGCGGATTTCTTGGCCAAGTCGGCGTCAGAGGAGGGAGTTAACCCAGGAGGAACGCTCACATCTAGTGAGATTACATCCCTGGCAAGGATTGAATTCAATCGGCTCATGAAAATCCCTCCTAGCCATTCCTGGTACTTTGCCAAAAGACCAGGTGAGACTTTCAACATTACTCCAAGACCATATCAAACTGCCTTTTCCCGCATTCTGAGTGGGCACACGAGGGGACTCACCTTTCAGCAGGGGAAAAAGACTTTTCCAAATTGTCCTTGGTGTTGCGCCGACGTGGCTTCCCCCGGACATATCTTGACCTGTTTGAATTTTACAAAAGACGAAGTCCTTAGGGACCCTATACTTGTTTTAGATGTTTTAGAAATTTTTGGTTTTATGGGGGTTGTCTAGCCCAGCTAGACAACCTGAGATAAGTAAGAAGAAGAAGAAGATTATTATTATTATTATGTTGATCATCATATACATATTTCAAGTAATGGATACTAGCATGACAATTTATCCTTGGTAAAAAATATTTTAACAAAACTCATAAGAACACGTGCCTCAAAGCGGATAAAAATGAAGCAATGTAGCCAAACTCTTTCATTTTTGCAGTAACAGTATTTATCTCCCATTTAAAGTTACAAAACTAATTAGTTATAAAAACAAATAAAGTAAAATATAGAGCTTCTTAACTACAAAATAATTTTTACAGGAAATACCGTACTTATTTATCGCTAAGAAATTTGGGATATGTAATAAGAGTAGAAAATATATTAACAATACAAAAACAATATATAAGATTTGCCTTTGGCGAGAAGGAAACGCTGACTTTTAATTATTTAAGCTGATGAAGTTATTGAGAGTAAAGTAATTCAGACTTTTCGTTTGCGCCTGAATCCAACAAGTAATTTAGTTAGAACAGATCATAATTAACTGTTGGAATAAAGGAGCTATTATCTTGTGACGTATAGCTCGGAATATTTTATGAGGAAATTGCTTGCTTCTTGCTTGAGGGCACATGCAATTGTTTTATAAAGTTAGTCATGTAAATAGGTGATGCTGAAAAGGCTAGAGCAATAATTATTCACTGTAAGTAAATGCTATTTCAGTTTAAGTGAGCTAAAACAGTGAGAAGAGAACTGTTATGGTTATTGAACCGAACTATTAAAAATGCTTTTTTTAATAATTAAATAAATTGAAATAGTTTGTACAAAGGTGGATTAATCGATTACTTTTATCTGTTAAATGTACTTTTTGCCATCTTTCTTTTGATTTCAATCTTTTGAATTATAGCTCCATCTTATCAACATTAATAAATAAGATACAAATACAGACATAACCAATCCAGATGAAGTAAAACAAATCAAAGTAAAAGGATCAGAAATAAACATAAAACCAACTAATAGAGAATCAATCTATATGTTATAGCCTTAGTCTATTTTTATTGATATTTTCTACATATGACATTTTTTCTAAGCTTTCAAATAAATAGCAAAATGATGGAATACGGTTACAATTATTAGGATAGAACTTTGCAGACAATCTGCTTATTTTTAACGTTACGAAAGCGTAGGAGGTTTCGCCTTTTTGTGTTAGATTTTTATTGTGACCAGCATTTTGACATCCTCGCTCTCCCACCCCCTCATTATCTCACCCACAATTTTTTCCTATCGAAGAATTAGGATTGGTGCTAATAAGCCAGAATCTTCAACTATGGAGGCGGATGAAGAGGGAATAGGTCATAATGGTTTTTAAATGCATCACCGACCAAGGAGAGACATAGAAAATATTTCTTTAAATGACACATCTTAAACGCAAGTCTGTTAGCGCTTTTTCAAATTGCATTTTTACGGTAATTGTCATCGCGAACTCGTTTACAAAGTATGTATCGCACTTTTTTTAAAAAATATAATTTATCAATAGTTTTCTTCTGTGAGAAATTTAGTATAATAGTGAAGTTAAGTAGTAATTAGTATAGTTAAATGAAATTAATTTTTGCTGTTTTGATACTGCACCAAATACAACTGCTAAAAGTCACGTAACGTAGTTAAGTACGCGACTTTTTCGTTGAGTTTTACTAACGCCATATCAGAAAGAGCCTATACATCTTTATGGGGTTAGGGTCATAATGCGAATCATATTAAGGTTTCCAGATTCTGAAAATTTAAACTGCCACAATTCAATATAGCGCGAAGTTGATGCAAAAACTTCACACCTTATCACGCAAGCAGGATACTCAAAAATCTACAAAGTGTGCCTTTTGAAGATGCGTGCACTTTTAGTCAAATGTTTCTCCCCGTGGCACTCTCAATAATCATCAATAATTCAAAATAAACCACCAAGACAAAGCTGCCGTTACGTGTATTGATGCATTACTAAATGTTGTTACGGTTTAAAACGGTTGAGAAAAACTTAGTAGATTTTTGGAGACATTTTTTTTCTGTTTAAGAAGAAAGGTCGTACTGCAAAAATAAACTGTAGATTTCACAGTATAATACTGGTATCAGAGGTTCCAGTTCAAAACTAAAATGCGCAGTAATAAACTGCAAAATTAGCAGTTTTAGTTTATTACTGCAAAGCAGCAATTTTAGTTTATTGCCATAAAATTAGCTGCATTATACTGTAAAAACAACAGCATAATACTGGCAGCAGAGGCTCCAGTTTAAAACTGTAAAATGCACAGTAATAAACTAAAACTAGCAGTTTTGCAGCTTGTTACTGTCAAATTAGCAATTTTACAGTTTACTACTGTAAAATTAGCAATTTTTAGTTTATTTCTATAAAATTAGTTGTATTAAAATAGCATGCATTTTTTACAGTGTTTACACGTTGAAACATAAAGTTAGTTTTTTGAAATGTTTATATTTTATGGCATTAAAAATAAAAATGAAAATTAAGAATAAAAACCAAAAGTTCAATATAAAAGTTCAAACCAGAATGAAAACTGATAATTGTCCCATATTTCTTAAGGACAAATTCAAAACGTACTTAAAAATTGCATGAATAGAGCAAATGTGTACGATTAATTTTCCTTTTTAAATACATAAACGCTCTCAAAATTTTAATTGCAAGTGCCGATCTATTACTTAGGAAAAAAAGTAAATATACCTATCTAATTAAGCTTCTCGGCTTTTAAATCCCATTAAATTTTTCAACAATATCCGAAGACTTTTAAATATGGCTATTTCAAAAAATTGCAGTTAAAATGAATGAATTACTCAGTGTATCTTCATTTCATTCATAATTCAAATTTACTTTTTCTGACTCCGAAGATTTATCTAAGAAGAAAAATTAACGAGCTAAAAATTTTAAAGTTAGTAATTACTGGAATTACTCGACTATCTAAAAGAAAGATGCAAGATATCTTCGTGACATGCGACTTCATAAGTTTGTGTTACGAAACAATTTATATTCAAAGAAAAATTATCCTTCGTGATTAATGCTAATATGGGACGGCTGTCACCAACTGCTTAAATTATCTTAACTTATGATTTTATTTCGTGGAAGTAAAGGGTTGCACTGTTTTCATACTTGCCATTAGTTCGCCAAATGACAAATCCGAAAATATTTCGAGGTTTAAATTATCAATGCTGTTCATCGCTGTACTAACCATGAAAAGTTTCTTTATTATTTTTTTCATAGTTTCAATTCAAGTAAAAGCACATAATGTTTAAAATTGAACTGTGATTAATTTTATTTTTAGAGTACAATACGTGCACGGAACTTTAATCAGTGCTTTATAGTACTATTTTTCTTGTAAAAAATATATGCGTATTTTGCATTTATATTTATAGTAGAAAAGATAATTTCATTTTCATATATTACTTTTTAAATAAACTCAACCCAGTAATGACTGACTTTTTTTTTTCCAAAGATATTTTGTATACTGGTTACACGGCTACAGAACACACTTTACAACGGTTATGAGCTACAATCTGTTAATAATGATTTGAAACAATACCAAAGTAATAATCGAACACTATTATTTGGTTGAAATGTTCATTTTTGGTAAATTCAGACACTTTTTGGACCGTCCCTAAAAAGGGACGCTAGGCAATAATGGGTTAAATCAAGATCAGTATACGGCAGTACTAAGCGCAAAAGTGGTATCTGCAGTTGAGTTGAATCTGATATATTACTCTTTAAAGTTTTGCGCCACCATGTATTTAATTTAGATGACACATTTTAGAATGTTTTTCGAAAATATTTCCCGCCTTCAAATTACCATATAATATTGTATTTAGGTAAAATACGTCACAAAAAGCCACCTGTTGGCGATAACTACATTTTGTTAAAAAGTGCAAATACGACTTTTGTGCTTCGCACCGCAGTATTCGTGAAAAGATTGAACGTTAATTGTTTTTAGTTTTTCTTTCTTACCCGTAAAGAGTTTAACTGCATGATGTATTCTTCAAGATATATTTTGGCTTTAATTTTTTTGCTTAAAGCAGTGAATTATGTGCACATCTGAAGCTTTTAATAAAGAATTATAGGGACTTTTAAAATGTATTATTATCAAGTTGTATATGAGAACCACATTTTCGTTGTTTTCTTATTACTGAAGAATAGTGATACGAAGCAGTGAGTAACCGCCCTTAACCCTTGCTTAGGGGCGGTTACTCACTGCTTTATACCCGAGCTCTGCATTAAAAATTTTCGAGTTGTACCGTTCCCATGTGCGGTCGCTCGCTGGTATTCTAATTTCACATTAGCTACCAGTTTTGTTTTTTTGTTTTTTTGGCTCTCTTTGCTCTATAAGAGGATTTTTTGCCCCCACCTCGTTTACTTTCATATTCTATGCTGATGAGGGCATAAAAAACCCGAAACTGCAGTCCATGGCATGAAATGAAAGAGTTGGTGGTGTATTGCAATAATGATACTGTTTAAATTCAATTCAATTTAGACATTTTACCGAAAAAGTCGGAATTTGTTATTCTTGACTAAACTACTCATAACGTCTAACGATTTTCAATGCAGTACATCAACAGTTTCCTATCAGATAAGTATTAAGGAAACTTTCAAGTTGTATTTTTTAAGAGCAGTGATATGTCAGCAAAAATTATTTTGATTTTTTTTTCTAAACTAGTTCCTTAAATTACCATGTCTTGTGTCTTTAATGGACATTTAGAGCTATGTTATGTATTAATTTCGCTTTTAGCTTATTTTTTTTTTCACGAAACCTTTTATTTTTTTAGAATTATCTTTAAAGAAAATGATAACTTGCAGTCCGAAATAAATTTATGCAATTTTTGATACAAATTTTAGTCAAATTAATGAACTCGTTATTATAAAGGAGGCTATTAAACAGATAAAAAATGAAAAAAAAAAAAGTTTTTTTGCTGTATAATGTGATTGCATTACATTACTTTAAACGTAAAAAACCCGCTCTTTGGTGAACACTAATTACATTTTTATTTTGCTCTCACTGCATTTAAAGGAAGTATTTTCAGTTTTTCAGCAGATACTCTGATTAGCCGCATACAAATTTTCAAAAATAAAGCAAGAAGTGTGTTCTTGAGATCAATTAAAAAAAAAAAAAAAAGCGCATAAACGAATCAAGTTACTGCCTACAGAAGCGATGCTTCCCCAAAAGAGGCAACCATGTTCCACGGTCTATTAAAATAACGGAATGAATGACAAAGTATTAAAAAAGACAAGCAGAAGTCTAGGACAAGAAAAATCGTTTATTGGAAAGGTCCACTGCTCGCCATTGTCATCCGTTAAGTGAGTAATGAACGGTGACACGTGTAATCAGCACTTTTCGAAACTCCTAAATGCTTAAAAGTAATAGGTCCCCGCCAGATGTCAGAAGAAGTGACACCATTATTGGAATTTTTCCCTTCTTCTTTCGCGCCGGATTGTGGGCATATTTTCAAATTGGTAATGCTTCAGTTAAGCTTCAGAGGCTTTAACTCGACATAGAGGCAAATAAGATTACCGCCCTAAATTGAATTAGGCTTTTTTGAGTTCCCGAACGCTCTTTAAGAATATCAAAGCTAGTGATGCTGTGTTTTGGAATTTCGTTAACGATTTATCATTGTTGACAATAATTGATTAATTTATCTTTCTAACAATTAAGAATAATAGATGTGATGGGTCTTGTAGCATAAATAATTATTTAATTATCGAAAAAAAAGCTTTCAGGATTGTAACAGAAATTTGTATTATGTATAATAACTAATATTTAAACCAAAACAATGTAACCAAACATTAATGTAATAATAGTTAAGTAATGTATTATCTTTGATTTGTAGAAATATTTTTTTGCATTTTTCATGTTTATGAAACGAGTTTAACGTAATAAATCTGTACTATTGATGCATTTCTGCAGAAGGAGACGTCATTCTCTTCTTTTAAAAAAACTTTGATAGTTCATGCAGAGTAGAGCTCTATGTAACAACACCACACTTTAAACATCAAGTAGGCAACATTGCCTTTTTTCAGGTTGTACCAAAACATTCCATTTTAACCTGAGTTAAAGTTCGGGGAGTAGCTGTCTCTAAAAAGCCTTTTTTCATTTAATTTTTAATGATTAAAGTGCTGCCTTGCACAGCACAATTTTAAACTCCAATAAGGGTAAAAACCGAAGGTCGTATACATTTTTTTTGGAGGAGTACATAAGGTAAAAATTCAAACTAATATTTTTGTAAACGGGTCAAAGACTCCTTCCTCTACCACATATTAGAATGTGCGTACAGATTTGTAAAAAAAATATTGACAAAAGAAAAACCTACCGACGTGATTTTAAAATTTCTCCTACTATAAATTATTATTACAAAGCATTGCAGGAAATTAAAATTATTTGAATAATTTTTTCACAAGCATTTTGTATAGAATCGAGAAAGGAATAACATAAGTTGGGGGTAGTGTAAATTTCATTTTACTTGTTACGGAAACAACGAATACATTTTCTTAGTGACGGCAGAGATAAAACAAAATAATATAGGTATGAAGAAGTCAAATATATCACCATTCTGAGATTTTTTATGGGCATTCTATTTGCAGTCATAGCTGAAAATAAAATCGAAATAACATTTTGGTTTTAATCTTTTAAAAATAGAGAAAATTCTAAATGCAAAAAAACTTTTTTTTGTTTTGTTCAGGGATTTAGTGGAGCCCGTTTTACCCACTCATGATTACCTTAAAACAGGATGGGGAACACATTTTATTTTAATTTCAATTGTAATAATTTAAAATTTAATTGATTCGAAACAATAAATCCTTGAGAAAACCAGAAAAAGTGGACTAAATAAATATTATGGAATATTTTTCAAAGCCACGCAAAAAAGTATTAGTTTATTTTCCAAGCAAAAAAAAAAAGATCCATACAAAAAATAACCATCTATACTTTATCAGAATAAAAGATACAAAAAAAAGTAAAAGAGAAGGAAAAGCTCATACCATGGATTACCATTGCAGCAGTAAAACTTGCTGATGCCGCCATATTTCTCGCAGTGCAAGTGTAGTTACCCCTGTGCCTTAGCTCAGCTCTGGGAAACAATAAAGCCTTAGAAAACTCATCTAGCACAGTTTCTGTAACTTCGAGATCAGCAGGCAAAGGTTTACCGTCTTTTAACCATTGTATTGTTATTGGAGGGTCGCCTTTGGTAACAGAGCAGAGCAGTTTTGACCTGGCTCCTTCTTCTATGGCTTCAGGTATGTGAAAAGGCTCAATAACTGGCGGAGCTAAAACGAAATAAAAGTGGACTTTTTACTTATTTTACTGGAATCATAAAACCTTTTGAAAGGGCAAGTTTGGAGAATAAAAAGTATTTGAAAGATGGATCGATTCGTGAAAATAATGGAATGAAGAGGAATTCTTTGCCTTGAAAAGTTGGTAAACATAAACCTTTAAGACTGGCCATAAACATAAACAATATATAAGTGAACTCTCATTTATACACCGCCTCATTTATGCGCCTTTTTTACCTATACGACGATTTTTAGTGGTCCCAGCACATTCCATAGTAAAATAATAATAATTTCATTCGTTAATGCGTAGCTCTAAAGATAAATATTTCACTTATGCGCCTTTTTCGAATTTTTTTTCGAAAAATGTAAACAGTTTAATTTATTTTCTTGAAAAATGAACATGTTTCTTCACTTTCCTCTTTAATCCTTCTCATTTATTGCTCTAGGAAGGCCTTCTTTCCACATATACTGGAGTTCGGAGAGGGACGATTGTCTATTATGGATCGTTTTAAAAGGACCAGTTTGTGATTAGATATGCTACAATTTTTGTTTTCTCCTTATCATTGCAATTAGGTTTCAGTAGTTGCCAAACCGTAGTAATATGACCATTTTCTATAGAAACATTCTTATTCATGCTCTCATTAAAACTTATGTTGCATTTTAGACTTTTAAATAGGCTTATTCACTTATGCGTCTCTCTCACTTATGCGCCTTTTTCTGTTGATCTCTTGGGACGGCGCATAAATGAGCGTTCACTGTATTAAATATATTTATATTTATATACGGGGGTTTCTCTAGAAAAGTTATTTTTAATTCCAAATTTTCAATTGTTTCAACTTTTCCTATGGGAAGCAGTTTAGCAGATTTAAGATAAATAATATATGTATTTTCATCAATCTGCAAAAGTTCACAAAACATCTTCATTTATTTTAGAGATGTTTGTAAATTTGATATAAATTATCATTCTGCAGTTTTTTGCAGTGTTCTTTAATTTTTGATTATAAACTAATTGATTAATTGACGCATAGTTTAATTTATAATCGAACATCAAAATGAATATGTTAAAAATTCTAGAGTATTGGTTAGTGTTTGATAAAAAAAAAGCATCAACCAATTTGTCTAACCACCTTCAGTTCATTTACCTAAAAATAGTTTACAAAATTAACTTAAAAAAACGAAGGGTCTAAGATATTAGAAATATTGCACTTTGTATCATTTTGTCCCTAATATATCCTTCCAATCCCGTGTTTGTAATCTACGGGTCTTAAATTTATCATTCGGAAACGTAACAGCTTATTAATGTAAAATTATTGTAAAATTAGCTGCATTATACTGTAAAAACAACATTCATTTCTTACAGTTTATGTTTCAACTAGCTGCCAGGGCAGCTAGATTAGCTTCCTGCGGCATGTTGATGCATAACGTCCCCCTTCTCTAACTTTTACCTCATTCTGAAGTTATATCATTTGATATAATTGAATGTTCATTCGATTTAAAGACATACCATGCACGTGGCCCGGCGTTGCACGGGCATTTCGTGCCCTGAAAGTAGTGAGAAAAATTTCAAGAAACTACTCCCCGCCAAGGCGGCTCGCTAACAGGCGCTTCACCCCTTTACTTTTTTCCTATATAAAAAAAATCATTCGAATTATTGAGATGCTTCGCACCTTCAAGATGGTGAGGAAAGTTTCAGTAAGTTCAGCTCGCTCAAAGGAACAAAGCAGACATAGATACTCAGTTTTTAATATAAGTAGATGGCTTTTCAACAAATGAATGTTTCAAAATATTACCAGTAGCTAGCGATACAAATACCATGTAAGTGGCCCGCTTATGAGTTCCGTGTTTGATTTAGTTAAGCCTTCATTCAAAATTATCATTATCATTGTTATCACTGTTTCATAGCAACGACGGTTTGCAAGAATGGATTTTATATTTAATCATTTATTAGGCTTAATCGCTTTAAACTTGACTACTTATTAATTGATATCTTCGCTAATTAAAATCGTATAATTATATAGATTGAAACTATTGAAGCTTGAAAAATTACCTATCTATCGGTACCTGGTTCGACTTTCAGTTCATTGGCGTTCAGGAGAAAGAAGCGTGACATAGAAAGATAGTTAGAAAGAAAGATAGTTAGAAAGAAAGATAGTTAGAAAGAAAGATAGTTAGAAAGATACTCAGTTTTTAATATAAGTAGATATTCGCAGGTATAATTACGTTAAAAATCTATTTAATTGGCTTACTTAGGACTCGGATATTCAGTGTTCTTTCACCACGTTGTCCTTGGCTGTTTCTTGCTATGCATTTATATTCGCCACCATCGCTCCGACGGTCAATTTCCCGTATAATTAATGTGCCGTTTTTGAATCCTCTTTGACGATGGTTGTATGGAATCCTTCGTCCATCTAAGAAGTAAACAGTTGTCAGACACATGGATAATTTACTGAAATAAGGAATTGTGCGCAAGATTTATAAAGTTATTTATTCTATGAAGTTATATATAACTTTAAAATCAGAACAGATACTCTGAATTTCTGAAATAACATGTTTTACATTTCCCATTAATATTTTTATTTATAGAATTTTATATTTTAAACAGAATACAGTACTACATCTCGAATACTTATTTGAATATAAATATTATGTACATAGTGTTTGATATGAAGATGTGTGTATAACTGTTTAACAGACAGTTATATTTTTAAACCGGAAAAAAAAATGCTAACAGCAAAATGTTTAAAAAAAAAAGTTTATTAGGAGCAACTATCAAAATTTAAAATTGTAAAAAATAAACTATGTAGTTATTTTCTACGAAAATTATAGGTTTGTTTAAAATTATTTCTGAATTACACAAAAATCCGAATAGTACAGGTGAATTTGACGTACAAAAATTGTACTTTAATTTAGAGTGGGTTTTCAATGTTAATTTCGAAAACTTAGTCGGTCAACATGCGTGAGAAACAAGTTTTTCAAATACATTAATTCAAGTTTATTTTTTTTTTTAAATATATATAACTCATCTTCATTTTACGACTAAAAAGAAAAGTTAGCAATATTGCGCACAACTAATTGCTTCATTAAATAATTCTAAAATTCCTCTTAGAAAAGAAAGCAAACAAAAAGGTATTAAACATAACTAACACGAAACATAATTAACACGAAAGTTGACCTTTTTGACATAATTCTGTATTTTGTGAAGCTCCAATAAGATAATTAATACGTCATAGCCGCTTCAGTATATTAAATTGATATAAATGCATCTCGACATCTCGAGTAATGTTTTAGAAATTTTCCACTAGAAGAAAATCCTGAATAGGAAAATATTTAATGGCACGTGTATAACTAAATGACACGGCAATTGTTTAATTCGTTAGTACAATGTTCTGTAATCTAAAAATCTTCACTGTAAACGCTCCATTTTGCAATAGTATTTATCTTAATAATTTCCTAGATTTTTAGCCGTATAACGGAAATCACAAACCACACTTGTGTGGTAATCCTTTTTTAGTTGTACGCAGTTTTGAGGTTTGTTAGTTGATTTGTGCAACTGATTGAAGCTATAGTTAACCCATTAATGCCTGACATTTTATTTTTCAACGATACTTTGTATACTGGTTACAAATAGTGTTTAATGGACAGGAAAAATAGTTAAAAAATTATCATGTAAAAAATAAATTTTTTATTTAAGAAAGAAAAATCGTCCCTAAAAAGGGACACTAAGCACCAGAGGGTACATACTTTTGTACCAAATTTTTTTTTTCTGCCTACGATGTAATATTGAAAGCGACAATTTATAAGAAGAAATAAAAGCAGCAATTAACATAAACTGGGAAGTAGATTCAGAGAACAAGGAAATATTGGTGTTGTTGAGTATGAAAGTCAGCAAAACATTTGTTCTACAAACCTACGTATTGCATTTGCTGCATTCCGATAAGGTCTTTTACTTCAATGGGCACATCTTACCTGAGTCTTATTTAAAACAATATAACAACTAGCCCCATAATACCTAACTCAACTCTCTTGAGCTCAATGCATGTTGTACAGCAGCTTTTAAAATAAAAATGAAGAGCGGCTACCACCATTTTTTAGAGTGGATCAAAAACCGGTAGTTTCCGATATTTAATGCATGGGATCTTTTTCCCTATGCAACGTTTGTATTGAGCAACCATATATATTTGGTTCATCAATTTCAATTACTTTCTTTTCGCTGTTGGACAATCGCTTAGCCTTTACAATAGGATAAACTCCATGAAGATTCAATGCAATAGTTATGACATTGCTATTATTCCACCGAACCAACACCAACGTAATATTATTTTACCTGTCATCGACATTTATTCAAAACTTCCTCTCTTTTCTTTTTTGGACAACGTAACTTCAGTTCATGAGCATTTTTTAATCCGATTCTTGCACAAAACAAATAATCACGTAGGAGCGCAAGAGAAGTAAATAAATTCTCACAGTAGAGATCAAAATTGGCATGCTCAGGGAATTCTGAAATTAAATCTGCAACCCCCCCCCCTTTCCCAAACAACAGACACATATGCAATCCTTGAATTCTTCATCAAGGTGAAATGCTAAGCTTCTGAAACAGCTTAGGGCTTCTTTAACAGTCAGACTAAACAATAATAAACACCTAAATGCATAATGGAAAAGTAATGAAATATAAGGAATAATTAGTGTTTTAAAGAATTACATTTTTGAAATAGCTTTCTTTCAAAATTTACCTTAAGTATTTTTTGTAATTAAAAAAAAGAAGAGAAAATATTTAAGAACATTGTATAATTAAGTTTTTATATATTAATTAATTTAATTTAATTAGATTTTGAAAATAAAATAAGTTTTAAAAATGACAATTATTATCTGTTTTTCAGTCTAAAAACATTTACTAACTTCTTTGATATAAATTATAGATTCTAAGCAAGAAATCAGCAACGGTTAAACAATACAGCCTTTGGTGCCTAGCGTCCCTTTTTAGGGACGTTCTTAAATTGCTATAAAATCCTAAAAAAAATTAAAATTTACAAAATTGCAAAAAAAAGTAAACTAAAACATCGATCAAAGTAGCACATATATCAAACACAGATAGATTTACTTGTTAATAACTTTAAAAACTTAGCTTTTTGTTCTTGAGATTGCGAACGATGTAATTTTTGATAAAGATCATAATCAAATGGCCACAGATCACACTTTACAGCGGTTATGTGCTGAAATCTGTTAATACAGAATTGAAGCAATACCAAAGTAATAATTGAACACAATTATTTGGTTGAAATGTTCATTTTTGGAAAATTCAGACACACTTTTCGGATCGTCCCTAAAAAGGGACGCTAGGCATTAATGGGTTAAAAGTGCACCTGGATTCAACGCTTAAAGTTGTATTCAGGGCCGCCATTTCAAGTTTTTCCAGGGGGAGGGGGAGGCAAAGGGTCCAAACACAATGCAATTTCGTACGAAGACATAAAAAATCACGCCCACTTATATGCAAATAACTTGATTTCTCAAAGGCAGGGGGGTGGCAATTGACCCTTAAATGACGGGCCTGGTTGTATTACTGCAAGAGTGCAGTCCTGAGGATTTGATCACTTTCGAAGATTCTGAAAATAATCTAAATGCATCTTTCATTAAAAAAAAAAAAAATGACTTAGAGATAAAGATACACATTAAGCCCCCTCGAATATAGTAACTGGTTAACTAGGGCAGAATGGTGACTAACAAGGAGTGTTATCGGTTAGCCGATCGTATGTGAAAACTGCCAGTGGACACTTACCACATTAACCGCTGAGGTCATCAAACGTCATGAAGTCAATCTATCGGGTTAACTGGTTGCTACATTCAAACACATCCATCAGGGTTTCTTCATTTTTTTTTACATCACAACTTTATAGAACCACAGTTTTCAAAAATATATTTTGAGGGAGAGCGATGTTGATTATTTTTTGAATTTTTCTTAATTTGAAATTTACTTTCTAGTAATGTATTAATTCGTCAGAAATGTGTTATAAGTGAAAATATCAGCATATCAATACATATTTTTCCTAATAATTTCTTTTACTTTTCTAGGAATGTATTCAGAACAAAGAACATCGATTTTTCTCGTGACAACAGCAGCGGATAGGAAATTCTACTCTCTTCTGTTTCTGTCATTTGGAAAATTCCTGGAATTGAGAAATATTCTTGAGATGTTTCCTTCAATAAACAATCTGTCGTTTCGCAAACCTTTTCTCAGATGCAAAACTATGCTCTGATTGATATTTTCTTTGCCTGAGCGGACTGCAACATAAAAACATTTCACGCTCCGATTATTGAATTTCTGACGAGCAATATTTAAGCGCTAAAAACATTTCAATCAAAATATATTCTTACGAAACGCTAAACATTTAATGTAATCTTCAAGATATGTAACAAATTTTTATTTTACTATTTGAAGATTGTTGTAATCTTTTGAAGCACAAAAACTTTGTTTACAAATTTGCGACACATCTTTAGTTTTCTATTAAATTGTAAATAGAAAAAAAAAATGTTTCTGATAGGAAACAAAATACAACTTTGAAACAATACACTTTGTTTAATGTGATATTTTATTTTTGCCTTATCAATACGAAAACTTTACGCAAAAGATTACTTTTGTAATTGAGACATAGTTTATTACTGTGATTAAAATCTACGAAATATTTAAATAGATTTCATTCTGGTTGTCCTATATTAATCTAACAATTTTAGAATCATCTACTAGTCTCTTTTTTACCTAAAGAAAATACACTTCCTTTCAATTTTTTTTTTCTCAGTTTTAAATTTAATTTGAAAATATATATATGGTTTCAAGAAATTTTCTAGATATTTTTTGTGAAATATGAAATAACATCTATTAAATTCTAGACATTAATTACACGATTTGTATGTGTATAGTGTGTTCCTAGCTTCGTCATTAGACCATCTTTTCTTTAAGAAGAATTAAATTGCTAAGATGGCTAAAATGAAATGAGGAAAAGTAGTTTTATGCATTGTTGTCTTTTAATTTTGAAAACTCAACGCTTATTGGCTATGTTTCAATTCATAAAATGCTGGAAATGGGCTCAGCGAAATTTCACTAAAGTTGAAAAAAAAAATTTGACTGCAAACAATGACAGCCAGAATAAATCTAATAAAACTGATTAGTCAAGGCCCAATTATAAAATCGATGGTAGGAGTGACTTAAACAACACCGGTATAATTTTAAAGGAACCTCTGAAAGTTTTGAAATTAAGTGGCTTATGTAATTATCGCATTGAGAACACAGGATTATCTACATTCTTATATCCACTATTTGTAAACATGTCTTCCACTGATGATTTGTTTTAATTCTTTCAACTGATAATGTCCTTGTAATCTTAAGTGGTTTCAAGTTTAAGTGTTTATGATTTAGAAAGTGCACTTACTCTTTTCCCAGTACACTTCTTCAACAGGATAGCCGGCAACAGGACACCTTACGACTAAAACGTCTCCTTCTACAGCAGCAATATCTTTCATGATCCTGACGAATGGTGGGCCAATAACATTGATTTTGGCAGAGTGACTTAAAGAACCAATTTCATTTGTTGCCACGCACCTATACATCCCTAAAATTTAGATTATATTCATCAGTGTGCTCTTTAAAATAAAATATGTATTTCTCTAAACATATTTTTCTTGTTACAACTACACGCATCATTGCAATTTTATTTTTAATGCGCCCGAATAATGAACATTGTGACATCAAAATTACTTTAAACTGTGATTCAGATGCTTGAAGCCGTCATTACTTTTTCTTCATGTTTCATGAAACATTAAATTACTTTTAATGCTTCATGATCGCATGGCAAATCGCATTAGGATGTCATTTTGACGTTATACATCAATGAAAATCTAATTGTTATTTCTGCATTTTAAACAATGTGTTTTAATGATTTATACTTTTACAACAAAACAAATATAATGTCTAACTGCATAACCTCTTTAAAGACTGTTTGCTGCTTATTTTTAGGAGTTTTTTTTTTTTTTTTTTTACTTAGGTGCTTATGATTTTAAGGAAATATTGGTTAGTAATCTCGAAACAAAAGTTACCATCCCCCACTAATATTTCACTCGACAACAATATAAAAGTTTTTTCAAAATATTGAATGTTAATAGTGCCACGTTTTCATGCTATTGCTCAATATCTCAATGAGCCCAAATACAGGGTGTCCACTCCAATCGTGGACCAATAGCTAATTTCTAAACCGTTAGAGATAAGCATATAGTTTATTTAGGAAAAAATCTCCAAATTACGAAAGGAATTTTGGGTCTATTCAATGTTTTTCAAAAAATCAAATTTTGAAAGAGTAACGAAATTTAAATTTTTATACAGCCCCCCAGTCCTATCAATCATATTTAGTAAAACATTCTTGACACTGTAACGTTTAAAACTAAAAAAAAATCACTCTTCTACGACAAAAATTGACCGAGTTATGATGTTTTGAAAAATCAAGATTTTGCATTGTTTCATGACGTCATCGAGAGATCGCTTTAGGGACCGTATGCGAAATCCTTCAAAATCTTGATTTTTCAAAACGTCATAACTCGGTCAATTTTTGTCGTAGAAGAGTGATTTTTTTTTAGTTTTAAACGTTACAGTGTCAAGAATGTTTTACTAAATATGATTGATAGGACTGGGGGGCTGTATAAAAATTTAAATTTCGTAACTCTTTCAAAATTTGATTTTTTGAAAAACATTGAATAGACCCAAAATTCCTTTCGTAATTTGGAGATTTTTTCCTAAATAAACTATATGCGTATCTCTAACGGTTTAGAAATTAGCTATTGGTCCACGATTGGAGTGGACACCCTGTATATGGACAAGCACAAAATAAATCTCATTTTCATTCAACTCAATAGTTTACTTGACCGAAATTAAACAACGCTGACATGAACATTAAATAATTTATTAAAATAACATTATCTTCGATGTGCTCTTCTCTGACACAGTTATACAGTCCTAATCCCTCAGAACGAAGAAATAAAAGAAAACACACATTCATGCTAAAGCCCAAGATAAATAATGCCAGTCATTTTGATCAATACCACAGGAGCTTCATTGAGATTAGTAACCGGCATTAAGCAATAAATAGGCCATATTGTATTCCATACCTCCGTCTTCCACTCGCAAACTGCTAATGTTAACAAAGCTAACAACCTCGGCTCGGGACGTGACATAATCTCCCACGGAGAACCGCATGTGGTCCGGAATAGGAAGATCGTCCAATGTCCACGTGACTTGTGGGAGCGGATTTCCAGATGCAATACACTTGAGAGACAGAGCAGTGCCCGGTTCCTCTTTGGACGGCTCGAATGTGTGTTTGAGCACAGGTGCCACGTCTGGAATAAGTTAGGTTGGTTAGTTGCAGTGTTACAAATATATGTTGTTTTTGCAGTATTACCGCAGCTAATTTTATACTAACAAACTGTAAAAATTACTAATTTTACAGTACTAAACTGTAAATTGCTGCTTTACTCTAATAAACTGTAAAATTGCTAATTTTAAAATTTATTACTTTGTTATTACAGTATTACAGTTTATTTCTGTGCTTTTACAGTTTTTTAAAATTTCTAATTTTACGTTAATAAACTGTAAATATCTGCTTTACAGTAATAAACAGTAAATATCCTCTTTACAGTAATAAACTGTAAATTGCTGTGCTTTACAGTAATAAACTGTAGAATTGCGAATTTTACAGTTTATTTATGTGTATTACTGTATTGCAGTTTGTTACTGTGTATTACTGTATTAGAGTTTATTACTGTGTATTACTGTATTACATTTTATTACTGTGTGTTACTGCGTTACAGTTTATTACTGTGTATTACTGTATTACAGGTTATTACTGTGTATTACTGTATTACAGTTTATTACTGTGTATTACTGTATTACAGTTTATCACTGTGTATTACTATAATACAGTGTATTACTGTATTACAGTTTATTACTGTGTATTACTGTAGTACAGTTTATTACTGTGTGTTAATGTATTACAGTTTATTACTGTATTACAGTTTATTTCTGTGCTTTTACAGTTTATTACTGTGCTTTTACAGTTTAAAACTGGAACCTCTGCTGCCAGTATTATACTGTTGTTGTTTCAGTATAACTCAGCTAATTTCGTTGTAATAAACTATAAAATTGAGGTAATAAACTGTAAAACTGTTGCTGTACAGTAATTAACTGTAAAACTGCTGCTGTACAGTAATTAACTGTAAATTTGTTAGTTTTCCAGTTTATTACTGTGGTTTTATAGTTTTAAACTGGAAGCCTCTGCTGCAAGTATTATACTGTAAAAACAACAGTTTATCTTTTGCAGTGTATTGATATTAATTTTGTAAATTAATTTTGGTTTGCCTTTTAAGAAAACCGTAAACCATTATTTTATGTAATATAACTGGTACTAAAAAACTCATACGTTCTGAATTTAAGGACTGCTTTGATTTCACCCAAGTGAAATAATTGTGTTTTCTGACGAATAATAATTGGTGTAATATTTTGCTTAGTAAATTGTTGCGTTATTCATGTTAATAAACTGCAATATGAGAACGACATTCCTTCGCAGGAAATTGTGGAAAAATCATATTTTTTGCTGTTAATAAGCAGCTTGCTATCGAAATATCTTTACAAGTGACCCGCATGTGGAGAGAATAAGATTTAAACTCTAATATTTTGGTTTTATTAAAACTAAGTAATATTAATTTTTTAAAAAACTTTTAACAGTTTAGTTTAGAGAAATGCATGACTTAAATAGGTCCATTATTCCTAAAATAGCATCTTAAGGTAAGTTTTTCAAAAATTGCAGTTTAAACGTAAATATGGCTAACAAAACTATAAAGATAAAAATTAATTTTCGTAATTGTGGTATTTGAGGTATTTATACCAATAATGCAAGTTATATTACAATTGACTTCTTATTTTTTTTTTCTTTATTTCAGATTCATGGCCTTCATCTTAATTTAGCAATTAGTCTTGTCATCCTATCATGAAAAATAGTAATAAAATGGAACAATAATAAATAAATAATAATAGATTAAAAAAATAAACAAAACTTTAAACAGAAATATTTAAAATTAGTTCAATTTTAAGTTTGATTTATAAAATTAATTTTTATATGTTGAAAAAACTAACCAATACCAATCGTACTTCCAAATACTATGACGTTAAAAAGTCCAAAATGAGAGCACATGTGCAACTGCAGACACGTGTCTCGTTACTGCAAGGAACCCTTTTTACAAATGCAAATAATTGAGCTTGCATATGATATAAGCCTCCCTTTGCCGGGAGCCTTTTTTTCCCATAAACTCCATGTTCAAGAAGACATTTCTTTTTTCCCAATATACACGTTTGCCCCCTCCTTTTTTTTTTCTTTTTGAACTTGGGCGTAATAACGCTGTTTCATTATAGCAAACTAGTCTTTATTTATTTCTAATTTCTGCAGAGCATGTTTTCACTCCAAACACTGTTGTTGATTCCCCTTTTAAAGCTTTTGAATTATTTTTGAGCGTTTTCATTCACGTTTTGTTTTTGCACAAGTGCTTTCATTTACCATTATGTTTTTCCTAGGGCTTAAAAAAACCACAAATGATCTTATAAGACACTTATCAATGTTAAGCTGCTTATGACGCTGCCTATCACGTTTGTATTCAGATTGTTTCAGCTTTGGGCATTGTGTAAAGCTATTGTGAGGAAATTAGTTTTTTTTTTTTCGATTACACATAATTAGCCTTCATTCATTAAAGCTGCACTGGGCTGTAAACATGAAATCAGAATTATAAAAGCACGCAGCAGTAATGACATTTCGTTGAGCTCAAATAGTTCAATGCAATTGGTTTGTTCTTAAAACATGAGATATTATCTTCAGCACTTTAATATTGTTTTTTATAGATGATTTAAATATTAAAATTAGGCTAAAGTTTACAATTTTGCATTTTTTCCTGTTGGCAATTGAATCTAATTATTTAGTAATGCTTACATTGCCGTGCTAAGCGCAAAAGTGGTATCTGTAGTCAAGCTCAAACTGAGATAGTACTCTTTAAAGTTTTGTTCCACCATGTATTTGATTCAGGTGATATTTTTTCAGAATTTTTTCAAAAATATTTTCCGTTCTCAAATGACGATAAACTATTGTATTTAGGCAAAATAGGTCACAAAAAGTCTGGTGGCGATAATTCAATTTTGTTAAGAAGTGCAGATACGACTTTTGTGCCTAGCACGTCAGTACAGTGCCCATTGTTTTTCAAAACAACTCCGAAACCGTCAAGTTCCTGTAGATTTTCCTTATATTTATCTTAAAATAATAATAATAAATAATCTTAAACATATACACAATCTTAAAACAAAATGTATTTGATTCTGCTATGCAAGTAACATTCGGAACAAATAGCAATAAACAAATTAGGAATCTGGATTCAATACCGTCTACTAAAAAGATGACTTTAAATGCAATTAAAGTTTTCAGAACGTTAAATAAAATAGCTAGTAGACAAACAAAATATTAGTGCTAAATTTGGTATGAAAATTAAAACTTCGGAACTTCCACGGCATTTGAGGAAAATTTCTATCTAAGTCTTTCCTGAAATGGAGTAAGCAGACGAGGGAAAGGAGATTAACAAGAAATAAAGTATGAACTATTTGAAATCTAACACAATTTTTGCTTTCAGTTTTCTCAAATTTCTCTTTGTCCCCGAGAAAATATATTAAAAGCGTTTTTTTGAAATTCAATAGACTTGGCTTTTAAAAAGCGATTTTATATTTTGTAATATTTAAGATGTAACGTATTAAGCATCCCTTTACATTATTTACAAATAAGCTTCTTATAGTAATAGGATTAAAACGTTCAGTAAAAGCATTTGAAAAATAAGAAAATTAAGAAGGGCCTGTATAAATTCTTTGTGCGCAAAATGTATTTAAAACATTCGAAAAGACTTTTCTTCAATATTTTAAATAAAACTCTGCCCTGCTTTTAGATAAAATTTTAAATTAGTTTGTTTGATTCTGAGAGTTTTAAGGAAAAGTTAAATACTTAAAAAGAAATAAGACAGTTAAAACATAAAAACAAATTTAAAAAAAAAAAAAACAACCACAAAAATAATTTCTTTTATAAACGTAGTTTCCAACTTAATTTTTTTCGTTTCGCTCATATTTGGATTATTTCTGAATCTTTAAAGAAGTAAATACGTTGCGGTTTTAAAAGCACTTAAAATGAAACAATTTTGTTTTGCGTGTATTAATTAACATTTCGGAAAATGCGAAAAGATTTTATCATGTATTAAAAAATACACATGTTTTCATGTCTTTTCAATCTTATCTTCGAAAAAAAAAGTTGCTTTAACCCGACATTACCTGTCACAGGTTAAATACCCAACCGGATTTTTTTTTTTCAAAGGAGTTTTTTTGCCCTGATGATATACTTTTTTTTTTCTTTTAACTTTCCTATTGTGTCCGGGTCTTATTTGGCTCATTCCGTTTTTACTTTTTTAATAATATTGCACTTTTGATAAATTAAAAAATATAAATATAGTTAGTGACTTTGTTTTATAATAAATGTTCAGTTGCATGTGTGTGTGTGTGTGTTGTTTTGAAAAAAATGTGAAACTTAAGTAGTATGGGTCAGATTTAACCGATGCCAAATATTTGCACTTATTTTACTACTAATAGCTCTGCGCAGTTCCGTTTTACATTTGTGGAACGTGTAAAGCTGATTTTTGCACATTGTTAACATTTCCCACGTTTTGTTAGAAACTCTCCTAAAATTACAAATCCGCTAATTATAGTCTTACCAAAGATGATTTCTAGTAAGTATTGCTTGCAGAGCTGAAAAAACTGTTCGAAATCTGTGACCAGGATTCTGAAAGTGAACTATCATCCACTAATGCTTTCGACAATTTAAAAAGAGTGGGGTAAATCTTCTTAGCAAATATAAGTAAGTACATTAGGTAGGATTCAAAACCTGAACCCATATGTGAGTAAAGGTTGTGAATATAAGTCTGACGTCTATGAGTTTTGCAATCACAAGGTTTGAAAACGTCATTCAACAATCACTGAATATTTCTAGTTCTATATTAGTTATTTATAACTAGAAAGCATTGAGAGGCATGTAGAAAACTGCTTTTCCTACATGGGTTTTCTTAAAGCTAAGTTAAAAATGAATAGACCAGCTTTCAAGCAAAAAATGCAAATCTAAAAATAACTAAAAATGATGGTTTTATTTTTTCTATAGTAATATAGAACAAAGTACACGAACTCATAATATGCCCCAATGTTTTCCTCTCTCAATGCCATTATTTTTCAGATAAGGGCATAACTATTTATTGCTATTTTTCTCATGCAAGCGTATCCTCATTAGGTTTTATCGCTTAAAAAGGCCGATCGTACTAAAAACTCTTAAACTTCACGCGGTCACTACGAAAGTTACTAATTAACTGTTAACATATTATGCCACTCTCGTCAAGTAACCGATAAGAAAATCTCACTGAAACTTTTTACGTAATATTTGATTCCCCTTTTCCTGTTTTCTTTTCTTTTCTTTTCCTTTCTAGTTTTTGCTTGCTTTTTAACCGTTAAGAACGACGACTTTCTACTACATAAAAATACTATTAAAATGTAATAATGATAGATAAAAATAAAAAAATAGGTAAATTCCACAGCGTTTCTTTACTCATTTTCTTAAGCTATCAAACTAAACACTTATAGATATGCTAGTTTGAAAAAGGTAATAATAAATTTCTTTAAGATATGATTTTGCAAAAATGCACTTGAAAGCTCAATGTAAAATTCGTGATACGAAAAGCCAGTAAAAATAAAAATTTACTATAAAATGCAAACTAAAACAAAGTTGATATCAGCAATATATTTTCTATTTAGCATATATTAAAGAGCGGATTACTAAAATTAATGTTATCTCGTTCTTTCTATGCCAATGAACGGGTTATCTTTTATATTTTTGATGCTCTTAATAGATAATTTTCTGTCCTTGTAAGTTAATTGAAAATAAATAAATCTCTACTAATAATAAAGCTGAAGGTTTGTCTGTCTTTCTTTCTTTCTTTCTGTCTGTCACGCGCGTAGCGCCAAAACCGTTCGGTCGATTTTCATGAAATTTGGCACAAAATTAGTTTGTAGCATGAGATTATGCACTATGAAGCGATTTTTCGAAAATTCTATTTCGTTCTTTTTCTATTCTAATTCTTAGCAAAAATTCGATAAAATGGGGAAAAAATATTTCATACACATTTTCAAGTCTTATGTCATTCGAAAGCTTGAAATTTTTTGCTAAAAATGATGTCAGTTTGAAGTTTCTACGAGCATTAGTAGTAGGAGCCGTAAACCGCGCGGCAGAAGGAGGCAAACAACTCAACAGTGGGCGTGGTCGCTTCGCCGCCATCTTGGATGGTCACGTGATCTTGCAGGGTGTATTTTTGGGTGACGTCATCAATGACGTCACGTAATTTCTTATAACCTTGCACGAGGGTTCCGATGCCGTCCGCCATCTTGGATTTCTTATTTTTAATTGAGTATTTAATTGATTGAGCCGCCATCTTGGATGATCACGTGATTCCTCCGCCATCACGCGTTAATTCATGTCTGATCTTGACTTACTTAATTATTCATTTAATTTCTTTATTTTATTTATTCTTACTGAAATAATATTTGCGAAGGTAATATTCTAAAATTCTGTTCCCATGCCTGGGGTTTGAACCCGGGACCTTTCGCTTCGTAGCCCAAGTCTATAACCACTAGACCGGACTAGGCAGTTACTTCGGATGGATAATGAAGCATTAAAAAGATAACTTATACCTCGTGACGTCATCTATTGGTCACCGTGAGCATTATTTTGAGAGCTGTGGAATCATAAAAGTGTGAGTTTGCTAAAATAAAAAATAGTGGCGCCATCTATCTGAGAGTAGAAAAACGCTTAAGATTTACCGTTTTAGTTGAAGAAACGGCATTGGAATAAACTGCATAAATTTTATTAAAGTGAAGAAAGCTGCTTGATAGAAAAAAATAGTGGCGCAATCTAGATGACGATTTATTCCCAGACAGAAGTTTATTTATTTGAATAAAATAATGTTTAGTGGGATTCGAACTAGCAACCTTTGTGTTACAGAAAGGAACCTAGATGATTAACGCGCGCTTTACCAATCATACTATGGCGACTTCGTGAGGTTTCTGTTATTTATGAAACACTTGAATGTGACTCTCTAAGTTAACGTTTTATTGAAATAGGGTGTTGAGGGACTTGTTCTTACATGTTTTGGAGGAACATTGTGAATGAATAATGAAGCAGGTTTGTAAAATACAGCTCCAAACATCAACGAAAAAAATTTATACAATTGATTTTCAAAATTTGGTACATTTGTTGTAATATTCGTAATTTTTCAAAAATATTTCTCGTTATTGTAAAATAATAAAATTTTTGTAGTTATGATTTTAACTATTAATTGAGATCTACTGATGTTCACTGCCGTCCTTATTTTGTTTATATTAAGCATGTTTTGATTTTAAACGTTCAATGCAATTAGTCAAGTGCACGTCGGGCAAAGTGAAATATTTAATTTCGTTTGCACATGCATTCATTTACTAAATCACGTACGTGTTTCTTCTTTTATTAATTTATTCGCATTCTTTTACTTATTAATGCATCTATTTTTATTTATTCATTCATTTATTTTGTTATTCATTCTCTATTTTATTTACTCATTTTTTACTCGTATATTAATTCATTCATTTGTGTATTCATTTATTTTTTATTAATAATTCATTTATTTGTTTATTTACGTATTCATTCGATAAAAAAGTACTGTAACTCGTCTAATAGAAAATACGTCATTGAAAAAATATTGTATTTTTCACTTTGACCCATGGTTTTTTTTGGGGTGAAAAATTTTCACCTTTTTTTCAAGGTGCAAAATAACTGCCAAAAATGAAAAAAAAATAAAAAATAACGCTTCTACGACAGTTGTATTACAAAAATACACAGTTCCTTCTTTATGTACACTGATTTTCAGAACAAATTTCCAATATTTTTAAGGTGCTCTTATTTCATTTATATTTTTGCCTTCTTGTGTCAGATATTCACAGAGAGAATAACGAAGTATACGATTCAAATTAATTTAGGGAGGATGTTTTTATTCATTACTGTCACGACGGCTTGCAGCAAGCATAATATATTATACTAATAGTAAGAAGACATATTGTTGTACTAAAACACAATTCATAAAAATTTTTGGATGTTCTTTCAAGACAATGCTGTGTATCCTGCAACATGTATAAACACAGTTGTTTAAATGGATTCTACTCGTTAACAAGATTCGTTGATTCAGTCCTTGCTATAGATTTCTCAAACTTGAACTTGAAGTACGTTTTAACCCCTTAAGAAAAGAGTCATCCCTCACAAAAACATAAATATTCTTTATAAAATATTTACACACGCACACATAATCTTAAATGCACACACATTCGCGAACACAAATACACTGGCACCACACAGACGCATTGACACACAGAAACATGCTCACACACACACACGGGCAAAAAACATAAACACCCGGATATGCACACACTTATTACACACACGAACACGCGCGAACAATCATGCTTTATTTTTTGCAAAAAAGAGTTATTTATTTTAATCAAACCCCATTTTGATTTACACGTTTAGGGTAATTTTTATCACAATTTTCGCAAATTATTAAGGAGCACATTAAGTCCTTTACTTTTTCCAAAACTTAACAGTTTTAAAATGTAAGTATTTTCTACATATTTAACATAACTTATCTATATTTAAGTTTAAAGACTTTTTTTCCATTCATTATCATTTTAAGCACATTTTTTTTAAAAAATGCTTTCTACTACTGCGTTTTACATTTTCAAAGAATTATAATTATTTCTTAGTAATTTAGTTACTTTTTCCATGATTATATGCATTATAATTTCGCTTTTCAATGCAATATTTTTTTCTTTTACTGTATTTTCAAGCATTTAGCTATTTTCATCGAATAATAGGACAAAGAAAATATTTAATACAATATATTTACACAATTTTATGCCACTCATTTAACGTTTTGTTTTTCGTTTACAAGTATTTCAACCTTTGTGCAATCTCATTTAAAATTTTATCAAAGCATCCATTATAGCACTAAAGTTTTCTTAGAACATTTTCAAACTTCATTCCCGTATACATAATTATGAAACGAATATTTTTAAAATAAATACGAATACAACCATGCATGTATTGGACTAACGAGATATTCAACAAATATTTTATATACAAACCCTTAATCAACCACCCTTACATATTCAAAGAATTATTTTTTTCACTTAGGACTTGTCAATATATATGATATCAAAGTTTGTTCGATTTTGCATCACGGCAACAGTTTATATTAAAAAATACATACCGATATACGCTATTAATATTTTGGACGTAGAAAAAACCCAACGATTGTTTTCACATATGGATACGATCAATGTCTTAACAAGAGTTTTAATCATTCAGGAAAGCGTTATTTTCAGGAACTTAAAGACTTTTTAGATATACATACACGTTGACGCTGCAAGGAATACTATCTCCGACTTTAATATTTAACACATTATCAAAAGAAATTTAATAGTCATTGTCGCTATAAATTCCTTTTTTGTGATATTAATTTTAAGACTTAGCAAACGTTCAACAAGTAATTTTATTCTTGCATCATGCAGGGTTGGGGCATTTAGCAGGCAAAATGGTATTTTTGCCGGGAAAATAGCAAAAACTGAAAAAAAAAAAAAAAAAAAAAAAAAAAAAACTGATAAAACGGCAAAATGGAAAAAACAGGCAAAAACTTGGAAAAATTGACTGTGGTTCAAAAAAACGTACCATAAATGATGTAATTTTTCTACATCAAAATGTATCTTCTTTTTCCATGTTTTCATAACAGAAAAAAAGATTGAAAAATTAACAATATTCCCCAGTCTTATTTAAGAGCTTTATTCAAGAATCATCAGAAAAAAAAGTAAATTATCAAGTTAACGATTAATTATTAAGGAAATTAATATTCTGATTTTACTCGCAACTGTATCATGTACAAAATTACATCATTTTTTGGTACGTTTTTTTGAACCACAGTCAATTTTTCCAAGTTTTTGCCTGTTTTTTTCCATTTTTGCCCGTTTTTTTTTTTTTTTTTTTTTTTTTTTTTTTTTTTTTTTTTCAGTTTTTGCTATTTTCCCGGCAAAAATACCATTTTGCCTGCTAAATGCCCAAACCCTGCATGATGCAAGAATAAAATTACTTGTTGAACGTTTACTAAGTCTTAAAATTAATATCACAAAAAAGGAATTTATAGCGACAATGACTATTAAATTTCTTTTGATAATGTGTTAAATATTAAAGTCGGAGATAGTATTCCTTGCAGCGTCAACGTGTATGTATATCTAAAAAGTCTTTAAGTTCCTGAAAATAACGCTTTCCTGAATGATTAAAACTCTTGTTAAGACATTGATCGTATCCATATGTGAAAACAATCGTTGGGTTTTTTCTACGTCAGTAGTAGGAGCCGTTGTATAAGCGGCAGAAGGAGGGAAACAACTCAACAGTGGGCGTGGTCGCCCCGCCGCCATCTTCGATGGTCACGTGATCTTGCAGGAGGTATTTTTGGATGACGTCATCAATGACGTCACGTAATTTCTTATAACCTTGCACGAGGGTTCTGACGCCATCTTGAATTTTGTAATTGAGTATTTAATTGATTGAGCCGCCATATTGGATGATCACGTGATTTCTCCGCCATCTTGTATTGACGCGTTAATTCATGTCTGATCTTGACTTACTTATTAATTATTAACTTGATTATTTAATTTATTCTTACTGAAATAATGTTTGCGAGGGTAATATTCTAAAATGCTGTTCCCGTGCCTGGGGTTTGAACCCGAGACCTTTTGCTTCATAGCCCAAGTCTATAACCACTAGACCGGACAAGGCAGTTACTTAAGATGGATAATAAAGCATTAAATAGATAACTAATACCTCGTGACGTCATCTGTTGGTCACTGTGAGCATTATTTTGAGAGCTGTGGAATCATAAAAAATGTGAGTTTGCTAAAGCAAAAATAGTGGCGCCATCTATCGGAGAATAGAAAAATAAGATTTATTCGGTTTTACTGATTTGGAAAAATGGTGGAGCCATCCATGGGAGGTTCTTTGAATAAAGTAATGGAATAAACTGCTTGAATTTTATTAAAGTGAAGGAAGCTGCTTGATAGAAAGAAATAGTGGCACCATCTAATGGATGACGATTTATTCCCAGATGGAAGTTTATTTATTTGAATAAAATAATGTTTGGTGGGATTCAAACTTGCGATCTTAAAGTTACAAAAAGGAACCTAGATGATTGGCGCGCGCTTTACCAATCATGCTATGGCAACTACGTGAGCTTTCTGTTATTTATGAAACACTTGAATGTTACTCTCTAAGATAACAACGTTTTATTAAAATAGGGTGTTGAGGGACTTGTTCTTACATGTTTTGGAGGAACATTGTGAATGAATAATGTACCAGGTTTATAAAATACAGCTCCAAACATCAACGAAAAAATTTATGCAATTGATTTTCAAAATTTGATACGTTTTGTTATAATATTCGTGGTTTTTCAAAAATATTTCTCGTTATTATAAAATAATAAAATTTTTATAGTTATGATTTTAACTATTAATTGAGATCTACTGATGTTCACTGCAGTCCTTATTTTGTTTATATTAAGCATGTTTTGATTTTAAATGCTCAATACAATTAGTCAAGTGCACGTGGGGCAAAGTGAAATATTTAATTTCGTTTGCCCATGCACTCATTTACTAAATCACGTACGTGTTTCTTCCTTTATTAATTTATTCACATTCTTTTACTGCTTAATTCATCTATTTTTATAATTCATTCATTTATTTTATTATTCATTCTCTATTTTATTTACTCATTTTCTTTTCGTCGTATATTAATTAATTCATTCATTTGTGCATTCATTTATTTTTTTCGTTAATAATTCATTTATTTGTTTATTTACGTAGTCGTTTGATACAAAAGTACTGTAACTCGTCTAATAGAAAAATTTTCACCTTTTTTTCAAGATGCAAAATAACTGCCAAAAATGAAAAAAAAAAATAATAATAATAATAATAATACCGCTTCTACGACAGTTGTATTACAAAAATACACAGTTCCTTCTTTATGTACACTGATTTTCTGAACAGATTTCCAACTCGATCATTTTGAATCAAATGTGTTAACTTAACTATTTCACTTTGGCCCACATTCCCCTATATGCATAATAACAAAACGAAATAGTGTAATCAATATTTTTAAGGTGTTCTTATTGCATTTATATTTTCCCCTTATTGTGTCAGATATTCACAGAGAGATTAACGAAGTATACGATTCAAATTAATTTAGAGGGGATGTGGGCCAAAGTGAAATAGTTAAGTTAACACATTTGATTCAAAATGATCGAGTTGGAAATCTGTTCAGAAAATCAGTGTACATAAAGAAGGAACTGTGTATTTTTGTAATACAACTGTCGTAGAAGCGGTATTATTATTATTATTTTTTTTTTTTTTTTCATTTTTGGCAGTTATTTTGCATCTTGAAAAAAAGGTGAAAATTTTTCTATTAGACGAGTTACAGTACTTTTGTATCAAACGACTACGTAAATAAACAAATAAATGAATTATTAACGAAAAAAATAAATGAATGCACAAATGAATGAATTAATTAATATACGACGAAAAGAAAATGAGTAAATAAAATAGAGAATGAATAATAAAATAAATGAATGAATTATAAAAATAGATGAATTAAGCAGTAAAAGAATGTGAATAAATTAATAAAGGAAGAAACACGTACGTGATTTAGTAAATGAGTGCATGGGCAAACGAAATTAAATATTTCACTTTGCCCCACGTGCACTTGACTAATTGTATTGAGCATTTAAAATCAAAACATGCTTAATATAAACAAAATAAGGACTGCAGTGAACATCAGTAGATCTCAATTAATAGTTAAAATCATAACTATAAAAATTTTATTATTTTATAATAACGAGAAATATTTTTGAAAAACCACGAATATTATAACAAAACGTATCAAATTTTGAAAATCAATTGCATAAATTTTTTCGTTGATGTTTGGAGCTGTATTTTATAAACCTGGTACATTATTCATTCACAATGTTCCTCCAAAACATGTAAGAACAAGTCCCTCAACACCCTATTTTAATAAAACGTTGTTATCTTAGAGAGTAACATTCAAGTGTTTCATAAATAACAGAAAGCTCACGTAGTTGCCATAGCATGATTGGTAAAGCGCGCGCCAATCATCTAGGTTCCTTTTTGTAACTTTAAGATCGCAAGTTTGAATCCCACCAAACATTATTTTATTCAAATAAATAAACTTCCATCTGGGAATAAATCGTCATCCATTAGATGGTGCCACTATTTCTTTCTATCAAGCAGCTTCCTTCACTTTAATAAAATTCAAGCAGTTTATTCCATTACTTTATTCAAAGAACCTCCCATGAATGGCTCCACCATTTTTCCAAATCAGTAAAACCGAATAAATCTTATTTTTCTATTCTCCGATAGATGGCGCCACTATTTTTGCTTTAGCAAACTCACATTTTTTATGATTCCACAGCTCTCAAAATAATGCTCACAGTGACCAACAGATGACGTCACGAGGTATTAGTTATCTATTTAATGCTTTATTATCCATCTTAAGTAACTGCCTTGTCCGGTCTAGTGGTTATAGACTTGGGCTATGAAGCAAAAGGTCTCGGGTTCAAACCCCAGGCACGGGAACAGCATTTTAGAATATTACCCTCGCAAACATTATTTCAGTAAGAATAAATTAAATAATCAAGTTAATAATTAATAAGCAAGTCAAGATCAGACATGAATTAACGCGTCAATACAAGATGGCGGAGAAATCACGTGATCATCCAATATGGCGGCTCAATCAATTAAATACTCAATTACAAAATTCAAGATGGCGTCAGAACCCTCGTGCAAGGTTATAAGAAATTACGTGACGTCATTGATGACGTCATCCAAAAATACCTCCTGCAAGATCACGTGACCATCGAAGATGGCGGCGGGGCGACCACGCCCACTGTTGAGTTGTTTCCCTCCTTCTGCCGCTTATACAACGGCTCCTACTACTTACGTCCAAAATATTAATAGCGTATATCGGTATGTATTTTTTAATATAAACTGTTGCCGTGATGCAAAATCGAACAAACTTTGATATCATATATATTGACAAGTCCTAAGTAAAAAAAATAATTCTTCGAATATGTAAGGGTGGTTGATTAAGGGTTTGTATATAAAATATTTGTTGAATATCTCGTTAGTCCAATACATGCATGGTTGTATTCGTATTTATTTTAAAAATATTCGTTTCATAATTATGTATACGGGAATGAAGTTTGAAAATGTTCTAAGAAAACTTCAGTGCTATAATGGATGCTTTGATAAAATTTTAAATGAGATTGCACAAAGGTTGAAATACTTGTAAACGAAAAACAAAACGTTAAATGAGTGGCATAAAATTGCGTAAATATATTGTATTAAATATTTTCTTTGTCCTATTATTCGATGAAAATAGCTAAATGCTTGAGAATACAGTAAAAGAAAAAAATATTGCATTGAAAAGGGAAATTATAACGTATATAATCATGGAAAAAGTAACTAAATTACTAAGAAATAATTATAATTCTTTGAAAATGTAAAACGCAGTAGTAGAAAGCATTTTTAAAAAAAAATGTGCTTAAAATGATAATGAATGGAAAAAAATAGTCTTTAAACTTAAATATAGATAAGTTATGTTAAATATGTAGAAAATACTTACATTTTAAAACTGTTAAGTTTTGGAAAAAGTAAATGACATAATGTGCTCCTTAATAATTTGCGAAAATTATGATAAAAATTACCCTAAGCGTGTAAATCAAAATGGGGTTTGATTAAAATAAATAACTCTTTTTGCAAAAAATAAAGCATGATTGTTCGCGCGTGTTCGTGTGTGTAAGTGTGTGCATATCCGGGTGTTTATGTTTTTTGCCCGTGTGTGTGTGTGTGTGAGCGTGTTTCTGTGTGCCAATGCGTCTGTGTGGTGCCAGTGTATTTGTGTTCGCGAATGTGTGTGCATTTACGATTATGTGTGCGTGTGTAAACATTTTATAAGGAATATTTATGTTTTTGTGAGGGATGACTCTTTTCTTAAGGGGTTAAAACGTACTTTGAGTTCAAGTTTGAGAAATCTATAGCAAGCACTGAATCAACGAATCTTGTTAACGAGTAGAATCCGTTTAAACAACTGTGTTTATATATGTTGCAAGATACACAGCATTGTCTTGAAAGAACATCCAAAAATTTTTATGATTGTGTTTTAGTACAACAATATGTCTTCTTACTATTAGTATAATATATTATGCTTCCTGCAAGCCGTCGTGACAGTAATGAATAAAAACATCCTCCCTAAATTAATTTGAATCGTATACTTCGTTATTCTCTCTGTGAATATCTGACACAAGAAGGCAAAAATATAAATGCAATAAGAACACCTTAAAAATATTGGAAATTTGTTCTGAAAATCAGTGTACATAAAGAAGGAACTGTGTATTTTTGTAATACAACTGTCGTAGAAGCGTTATTTTTTATTTTTTTCATTTTTGGCAGTTATTTTGCACCTTGAAAAAAAGGTGAAAAATTTTCACCCCCCCCAAAAAAAACATGGGTCAAAGTGAAAAATACAATATTTTTTCAATGACGTATTTTCTATTAGACGAGTTACAGTACTTTTTTATCGAATGAATACGTAAATAAACAAATAAATGAATTATTAATGAAAAAATAAATGAATACACAAATGAATGAATTAATTAATATACGAGTAAAAAATGAGTAAATAAAATAGAGAATGAATAACAAAATAAATGAATGAATAAATAAAAATAGATGCATTAATAAGTAAAAGAATGCGAATAAATTAATAAAAGAAGAAACACGTACGTGATTTAGTAAATGAATGCATGTGCAAACGAAATTAAATATTTCACTTTGCCCGACGTGCACTTGACTAATTGCATTGAACGTTTAAAATCAAAACATGCTTAATATAAACAAAATAAGGACGGCAGTGAACATCAGTAGATCTTAGTTAAAATCATAACTACAAAAATTTTATTATTTATAATAACAAGAAATATTTTTTGAAAAACTACGAATATTACAATAAATGTATCAAATTTTGAAAATTATTTGTATAATTTTTTTCGTTGATGTTTGGAGCTGTATTTTATAAACCTGGTACATTATTCATTCACAATGTTCCTCCAAAACATGTAAGAACAAGTCCCTCAACACCCTATTTCAATAAAACATTATCTTAGAGAGTTACATTCAAGTTTTTCATAAATAACAGAAAGCTCACGAAGTCGCCATAGCACGATTGGTAAAGCGTGCGCCAATCATCTAGGTTCCTTTTTGTAACACAAAGGTTGCAAGTTCGAATCCCTCCAAAATTTATTTCATTCAAATAAATAAACTTCCATCTGGGAATAAATCGTCATCCACTAGATGGCGCCACTATTTCTTTCGATCAAGCAGCTTTCTTCACTTTAATAAAATTCAAGCAGTTTATTCCAATACTTTATGTCAAATAACCTCCCATAGATGGCGTCACCGTTTTTTCCAACTAAATCGGTAAAACCGAATAAATCTTATTTTTCTATTCTCTGATAGATGGCGCCACTATTTTTTATTTTAGCAAACTCAAATTTTTATGATTCCACAGCTCTCTATAATGCTCATAGTGACCAACAGATAACGTCACGAGGTATAAGTTACCTTTTTAATGCTTTATTATCCAACCTAAGTAACTGTCTAGTCCGGTCTAGTGGTTAGAGAACTCGCGTTGGGAGCGAAAGGTCCGGGTTCAAACCCCATGCATGGGAACAGCATTTTAGAATATTACCCTCGCAAATATTATTTCAGTAAGAATAAATTAAATAAAGTAATTAAATGAATAATTAAGTAAGTCAAGATCAGACATGAATTAACGCGTCAATACAAGATGGCGGAGAAATCACGTGGTCATCCAAGATGGCGGCTCAATCAATTAAATACTCAATTAAAATAAGAAATCCAAGATGGCGGACCATCGGAACCCTCGTGCAAGGTTATAAGAAATCACGTGACGTCATTGATGACGTCATCCAAAAATACCCCCCTGCTAGATCACGTGACCATCCAAGATGGCGGCGAAGCGACCACGCCCTCTGGACTGTTGAGTTGTTCCCCTCCTTCTGCCGCGCGGTTTACGGCTCCTACTACTAGCATTAGAAGAGCTGTAAAAATTGTTCTTAGAATCCCGGAAATTCAAGGCTTACCTTCAGCAAAGCAAGCCAAACGATTCTAAAATGGTTAAGCTCGAGAATAAAATTTGTTTGAAAATAAAGATGAAATGAATTATTTTATCAACGGAAATCAACTTTTCATGTTGTTACCATGGTTACGTTTTTATTTCGTTTATTTGTTTCGTTCTTTTTCCCTTAATAATTTTAAAAATGTATTTGTTTTTGTAGCAATCCAAACTCCAAGCCTTATTAAAATTAGTCAAATGAAATATAATAAAACCGTGATAAGATGGCACCTGTCAATCAAATGAGAAATATAGTCCTTTCCTTAAAATAGGTAGAGAAGGAAGAAACTGACGCGTACCATTTTTGTGAGTTTAGACACATTTTGGCGATCTGACAAGTTGTATAGAAGAGGGAATAATTCTTTAACCAAATGAGGTCAAAAAAGAGACAACATGATAGTAAACCATTCTAAATTTATCGTCTGCAAAACATATTTTATTTCATTATTAATTTATTTCAATATAAATTGCAGTAAATGGCTTGAGTGAACGAATTTAGCTTTTAATTTATCATTTGCTGGTTGATGTTTGTCGATGTTTATTGTTTTTATTATCATTATGAAGAATAATGCACGAAATTTCTATTATTTTGTTTTTGAAGTTAGGAAAGAAAACTTTCTTCTTCTTTTAAGATTGGTAAGATTTCTGTTGGTTTCTGTGAGCAGCAAAATTGTTCTTATTTTCTCTTTTGGCTTATTTTTGTGCACCTCCCCTTGGTGTTGCATTCGAATTTCCCCAAGGGGTGTTTTACCCCTTTTATGGGGTAAATCAGTGTTAATTTCAATGCAGACAAAAGTGATATGAATTGGCGCGACCACTTGGCGATATATAGCCAAGCTTTTAGTCGCCAAGTGTTTGACGCCAATTTAGCGACATATCGCCAAGTTGGCGACAAATTTGGCGAAAAAAATATTATTTTTTATAGGGGGGTTCAATTTGGCGCTATTGGCGATATTTTGCGAAAAATCCACTGAATGATGTTAAAATCGGCGATATTTAGGAGATTAATCATTATAAAACATTTTTTTGCATTGTTTCGTGGCAAACTAGGGATGTAAATGTTTGAATTGTTATCTTGCTCACTCCAAGCACTATTTTAAGGCATCTACTAAGAAATTTACACGTGAAAGGAAGTAGTGTGGGGTCCATACCAAATTTTTATATCATTGTTTGAAAGAATTATAGTTGAATTATAACTAAAATAGAGTATTTTTTCTGCTATATCAATTTTTTACAAATGGATTTTTAAGTTTATACCACGGGCATAGCCGTGCGGGTACCGCTAGTAAATAAATAAATAAATAAACATTTGAATTTTAGAGTAAGGTCACAGTCTAAATTGATTGTTAATTTCTTTTTCTATGTGATACATCACATATATGTGTTAACTGTTGAGTCTGTACCCTTGATTGTTTTTGTAACGAATTTGCAGTTTAAAATGTAGAAGAAAATGAATGTTTTTTTTTAAATTGTGATTAAACTATAGACCTTTATACCCTATCTTCTAAAATCTAAGCTTCCCAGCATTTTGAAAAGAGCGATTTTGTCTTTTTTCTTTCCAGTACAACTGGTAGAATGTAACATTCTAATTAAAATATTTAGGTTTTAATAAATGTGACTTAAATTATTCTACCTTTATTCATTTCAAATTCGTTATGAAAATTTCTCTATACGAATTAAATGCACATTCAATTACTTATGTTTTTTTTTTTTAATTTTTTTTAGCAGTACAATCTTGCAAACTAGTGTACCTGTACTCTTAAAACTAGATACCTGTACAACTGTATTACTCAAAAAAGTATCAATAAATATATTAATTTAAGTTAACTATTATTCAACACAACAGGTTGAGCATAGGGAGCACAGGATCGGGTAAAACATATAGCACTTATTTCACTTTAACATATGTTTCTGATATAACTCCCCCTCACAACACTCAAAGTCAAATTTTTCTGTTTTTGCAACCCCGCAATATGATTAGGAAACAAGAACAAAATAAAAAAAAGAAAGGGAAACAAGTGATTATATATTACCTCCAAGCACAAGTTGAGCAGCGTCCTGCGCAGATTCCTTGTCATTGTAGACGAAGCATTGATACATTCCCCTGTCTTCCCTTTCGACCGGACTAATTCGAAGTTCCTCTCTGGACACGACAATCCTTCGTGAAGATAACACAGGCACCATATCCTTTCGCCAACTGATGACATGCACAGGATGGCCAGTGACATTGCATGTAAAGATGGCTGTCTTCCCCACATCAACCGTTTGAGATGGAGGAACTGCTCGAACTTGGAGACGATCTGTGAATGATAGTTGCAAATTAATAAGCTATTAAACAGATGCGCCAGGTAAATAAAAGTTTTGAATCACAAAATTGTAAAATACGATAAAAGTAGTGTTTTGAGAATAGTTTTGAATTTTTTTTCTGCTTGTATAAGTTACATGAAGTTTAAAAAAGTACTTTTCAGCTGGTTTTATATGTACAATAAAAAAACAAGTTCAATGAAATTTTCTTATATTTGTTTACTAAGAAAAACCATTTAAAGATAATAATAAACGTGTGTTTCTTGCCGATAATTACTATTTTCTTTTGCGTACTCTAGAATTCACCTATTTTTTTCTTGCAATATTTCAACTTCATTATAATGAAGCATTCTTCTGCACTCCTAATAAGTTCCAACTACGTGTGTGCA
>JAXGGA010005943.1:0-73835 GCA_038373865.1 Uloborus plumipes | reverse complement strand
TGACTCATCGGACCAGGCCACGGTTTTCCATTCATCTAGGGACCAACCGATATGCTCACGTGCCCACGAGAGTCGCTGCAAGCGATGTCGTTCTGTCAGTAAAGGCACTCGAGTCGGTCTTCTGCTGGAATAGCCCAAGAAATCCAAATTTCTCCGCACAGTTCTAGCAGACACGTCCATTGTACGTCCCACATTGATTTCTACGGTGATTTGACGCAGTGTTGCTTGTCTGTTAGAATTTACGACTCTTTGCAGACGTCGCCGGTCTCGATCTTTAAGTGCAGGCGGTCGACCACTGCGCTGTCCATGGTGGGATGTTATGCCTGAAATTTCATACTCTCGGCACACTCTTGACACAGTGGATCTGGGAATGTTGAATTCTCTAACGATTTCCGAAATGGCATGACCCATGCGTCTAGCTCCAACTAACATTCCGCGTTCAAAGTCTGTTAATTCACGTCGTGCGGTCATCATCACGTTAAAACCTCTTCACATGAATAACTTGAACAGAAATGAAAGCTCTGTAAAAGCACTGCGCATTTATACCTGTTCTATGCGATGCTACTGCCATCTGAAAATTTGCATATTGCTATCCCATGACTTTTGTCACTTCAGTGTAAAGCATTGTGCACAATGTCACTAAGAAAAACTGGAGGGCACACTAAATGTGAAGAATAATAAAATGTAATCGCTTTGTAACATAAATATAATTCTATTAGTCAAAACAACTGAAAGTAGATAAAGTATCCTCATATTTATGCTTAAGCTTCAATCTCAGATTCATGTTAACTTTTTAATGTTTTAAAAATCAACACAATTTTTATTCATATATTTATTTTTAACTAATAACACGAAATGATAAGTTAGTTTCTATTAGTTCATGTGAGAGATAAAAAAGTATTTTACTTACACCATACACTTCTTAATTACAAATTGCTAAAGTATGTCACAGGCCTTCTCTTGTACATATTGCACAGTTACAGATAAGAGCTCTGAAGATTGAGTGAGATTAAGAATTTCACCAGAATTTAACTTACCTTCTTTAAGTCGTAAGACAATTGATGAATCCGTGGATACACTGTTATAATATCCACCATCAGCAGCATCCCAAAAAAGGCAGTCCTGTGTTGTTTGCAATTTCGATGCCCATTCCAAGCACCAGGGGTCATAACATGCTTCATAAAGATCAAGCAAGCCTCTCACAAGAAAGGTATAGTCCTCTAAAACTGCTGGTATGGGAGTTAATCTGAAAAAAAGCAAGAGATATTTAAAGTTCTTGAAGACAGTATAGAATGACACCAATAATTTGAAGACAGTGACTTCTCATAATTAAGCATCAGTTTAAAGGACACGTCACACTCCAGGGTCCCCCGTACCTACTACAATTGTGGTTCAACCGAGATGGGGCCCTGAAAAACGCTCTGTTCTTTTGATCTAGACCAAGGGCAGAGCAAACCTCTGGTCCAGGACCCACAGAGGTATCATTTCACTTGGAAGACTTTGTGACCACGACCCTTATTTGACGTCGCCCAGCCACCATTAGTAAGGATGGTGGATCTTTAATCGGGTAGGATTGAACCGTGGACCCTCCGGTTACGAGTCAGGCTACCACAGCCCAGTTTAAAGGACAAGAAAAAGGTGCATATAAGCAAGATTGACACGTAAGTTAAACATTTCAAACATGAAATCAAGCATGAAACATCAAGGATGCAAACCTATGCACTGCTGAAAAATACGAATAAGATAAGTTTAAAATGAGAATATAACTGTTAAGAATGTAGAGAAAACACAGTTGATAACGTTTTAAATTTTATTTCATCTTCTTTCAGATTTGTTGTGATTTCCTGATTTTTAAGTTCTTTTTCAAGTTCAGAAAAATGGGAAAATATTGCCATACTCTCTGCATTAAAATGAAAATAATGAGTGCTCTTTATGCTTTTGTAGGAGATTGGGAATATTTGCTACATGAATATAGTCTGTACATTCTATATCATTTGAAATATCTTTACTTTCCCTAATTTTAGTTGAAAGTAAAACCTCAATTATACTAATAATAATAATAACAATGCTAATAATATATGTCAGACACTTATCAATTTTACTCATTAATATTTTGTTGCCCACATTCAATCTAACATAACTTTCAGGGGTAAATTTCTTTCCTGCTACATAAAATAGTTGATCATAGCTCAACCCATTTCCACATTATCAAAATGATTTCAAGATCCTTTCCTCCCAACTTTTGTTACAAGAAAGTGCAATACTCAAGTAATGTGACATCAGTTTCATGGATGCTTTTTTATCTTTAAGGGCCCTGGTCCACATCAGCATAAAACGCGATCGAAACCGAAGGCAGAAACCGAAAATCCAGGTACTTTCCATAGAAATGGCTATGTAATCCATTTTACGTTTCTGCTTTAAGTCAATGTGGAGGAGGGCCCTAATTGATGAAGTAAAACAATAAAAAAAAGTTATGTTTTCTTTCATAACTACATCATTGTGAATTCTAAAAAAAAAAATTAATGGTCATGTTTTCTAAGCAACAAGAAAAAGAAATTACTCTGCAGCTTACATTTGGGCAATGCTTCCATTGCTACCTTTGTATGCACTTCTTAATAAACACTCAGTTTGAGTGTTGTACAAATGCTTATGTAAAAATTGAGCTGCATCCATGGCATATTGAGCATATTCTTTCTCCTGTAGAACTTGAGCTGCTTTTGCAAAACCACTAATCATCAAACCTATTCAAAAACAGAAAAGCTATCAGTGCATCCAAATTCAAATCAACATGTTAAAACACCATTTCACTATGGGTTAGAATGGTGTCATCACTAAAATAAGAGCAAACAAATTAGAAGGGGGGGGGGGGGTTGCCTAGAAAAAATAAGGGATCAGGAAGTGGGCCCCTTTCCTGATTATTTAAACATTTGGTTAACCCTTTAACTGTCAAGTTATTTTGATGATTTGGGTGCACAAATTGTCAAATTTTTTTATTGCAAAACTCAAACGTTTAGTACAAAATAAAATATACTTAGCAGTTAAAAAGATATTTTAAAGCACATGGGTAAAATATTTAAAGTTTTGTAGCCACTGCATATTTGCTTGAAGCGGCTGCCACTCAACATGGCAGTTGTAAAGTTCACTTCTAGTGGAGCATTATTTTCTAAAAATGAAAAAAAAATATATTATTTTCTTAAAAATAAATAAATGAAAAAAAAAATAAATAAATAAAAGTGAATACCTTTCAGAAATTCAGTCTTGTGTGGTATAACTGGAAACACTTTTCCAAGCACAAACCCGAGAAAACAGTCGGGTTTGACAAAGAGATGAAGCCGAAATAAACGTCTCCCGATATATATTCAGGTTTTTCAATACGATCCACTCAAAAAAAAACAACCTGAGTAATACTCAAGAGTGACATTTTCGAACACCAGTTAAAAGGTTAAATCTCAAAAATGCAGTTTTAGGCTACATGCATTTTAAAACAGGTGGTCATAATGCATATAGCCCGCCCCCGTGGATTTATATTTACGCTAAAAATAGTTTTTGCAATATTGCTTCTTTTTAAAATGTAATTTATTGAAATATGATTTATTATGGTATGAGTGCTCAACATTAATTTCCTTAATGAAAACATCATGCAAACAATACGAAAGAAAGCAATGTAATTCTTCGAGATTAAGCTGCTTTATAAAACTAAACATATACATTCTTTATGAACAGCTTGTTTATATGTGTTGAATTTTGATCAGTAATTAGGCAGTTGAGTAACATCAAAAATAAATTGCAAGTTTCTACACAGCAGTTGCATTGATGTGTAAACGCTGCCTAGAATCTAGAACTGAAAACTTTCTTGCATTGAAAAAAAGATAACTTATAACCTCAAAATGTGTGTATGCTATATACTTCAGAATTCTTTTCGTTCAATATCTCTTTTTGAAACTGGTATCATGAGTACAATTTATTGATTTTTTTAAGTAAAGCATTTCCAAAAAACACATACAATCATGTATGCACATGTTATCATAATAATTTATATTAATCATTTATATCGAATATATTAATGGTTATATTAATGATTTATATCATATATTCACTGGAAATACTCATACCATTCCATGAAGTCACAAATTTATCATCCATATGTGGTCTCGGCCTTTTTTGCCGAACTTCAAATAAAATTTTTCTCGCTTTATGTAAGGCATTTTTAAACGCATCCACTTCAATTTCTAGATCTTTGGCACAATCTTCTTCCGTACTTTTTGCTATCAACACATTTTTTTCTTTTAACTCGTGATGAGGATCCTATAACAGAAAATAAATAAACAAACTGTGATAGGAAAAATTACAACATTGTAAAGACTAATTCTTAGTTGTTTTCATTGATTTTATTACAAGTTTTGCAACAGATATGCTTTTGAATCAACCATACAACCAAAATATTCCAAGTTGTATCATATCCGGACACAATAACAGATACTTTTAATGTAATAGAACAGATGGGATAAATTTTATTATTTGGATTTTCTTCAGTTTTGAGATAAGAGAAGAGGCTAAACCTCCTGTTGCAGTTTTCCAAACAGTTTTAACTACCAATGAGAAAGTATACTCAGTTTCAGTAGAAGACTATTTGTTTTCAGCTTGTATGAGGCTATACCAGACTGATGCGAACAAAATAAGACTGAACCTACAATCTATGGATGCTTAAACCAAGTTGTTTCGTGCTAATACTAATTGCCAACATATGTCACAAACAAATTGTATAAATGTCAGGTATTTTTGTGTTTATAACAGTGCTATTCATAATAAAGTATGAAATTCCAAATACATTAATAAAACTGCTTTTTGTAATATAGCTGGCAAACGAGACATTTCTAGCAATGCCAAATTTAAAAGCATGTAGCTTGGGAAAGGCAAAAAGCAAAAAATTTTTGATTAGATGTGTAAACAATAGTTGTCATAACAAGACTTGCACCTTTAATCACAGTAAAAATCAAAAAACTTATTAATGCAACACTAGCTGACCCATGTGAGAGGCAGTACTTCAAAAAAAAATTTCTTTAGTGGTAATTTTTCAAAAAACGGGCACAAGGTGCATTGTTATTTTTTGTGAATTCAAAAGAAAATGAAAGGATGGATTACTTTCGCAGTTTTATGAAGCATTAGGGAAACAACAACAGCAAAAAAAAAAAAGAACCTTGAAGTAATATTATTCATACTAAATTACAATGCTACAATGAACATTTTCTTTTCTGGTTTTAATGCAACAATACAACTGTGATTAAAAATCTTACAATGAGTATAGATTGTATTCTGAGAAAGTTGAATCAAAATTAACTTGCCAAGAAAGTTAGTCAAAAGCGAAAAAAACCTATAGCAGGATCAAACCTGTGATCTTTGCGTTTCTAGCGCAATGCTCTAAACAAGGGTGCCAGTGCATAGTTTGCTAATGATATTCACTACAGTAATGTGCAATAAAAAACAGAAAAAAAGGCCCCTTTTTGACACATAAAACAACTTTTTGACAGTGGGTTTATTTTTCGTGAATAGTCAGCATGATAAGCTTTAAAACCAGGGGCAAATTATGGAACTCAATAAAGAAGTACAGAAGTTCTTGCCTGGTAACAGAAAAACAGGCTATGAGATTAAACATTCAATTTTTACCAAACTCAAGAAACCTTACCTGATAAGGATCTACATTCCCATCGGCTTCTACATTAAAGAATTTACAAAAGACATCAGCTAACGTCAAAGTTGTTTCAGGCACTGTCTCTGTTAAATGCTCTCGTATTTCACTTTCCGTCCACACATAAAAAGCTCCTTCCTTCTTCCTTGTGGCCGATGAAGATGGCAAAGAGTCTGCATCTTCAGCACTGTAAAATCCTCCATTCTGTTCAGAATATTTAATCGCGCATTAATTAAAATCAATCCTGTTTTATGATTTATAGCAGTTTATTATAAGTATCATGAACATGAAAATAAAAGAGCAATTATGTTTGTAGTAATACGGGATTTAAGTTACCATTTTCTCCTTTACACACACACACTGCAGTCTTAAGCACAAAAGTCATACCTGCAACCAGTGGCGTACTCAAGGGGTGGGCTGATAAGTCTGCAGCCCCCTCCGAAATTTTCAAGTTTTTTTTTTTTTTTTTGAAATTTCAAAATGAGAAAAGCTTTCAGAACAGATAATTAAGTACAGGACAAAATTAAAAGAATTATTTGTTTTTGTTTTTACATGTCTATTTTACTTTACGTCATTTTTATGACTATCCCATTATTCCATTTTGTTCATTTTTAATGCAAATCTATGTTTTAGATTAACGTTTTTCAGTCATTTAATTCTGTTAAATAAATTTCAGCAAATTGAATTGAAACCCAGTATTAGGAACAAAAGCAAAATAAACTGCAAAATTAATATTATTAGAGCGTAAATTTCCCAAAATATTGCAAACAAGTGCTTCAGCAACACCTCTTTTATAGAGAATATTTTAAAAATTTAAATTTATCATTATCTGTGCGCTTTCTTCACAATAACTAATGACAAAAGTTTTTTTAATGATGTATTTTTGTCGACTTAAATCGGCATGAAAGCAGAAATTCCAGACATTTACCTTTCTTAGCTACATTTCATGAAGTGCCCCCCCCCTCAAAGAATCTTGACTCAGCTCCCCCTGAAATGATTTGTCTGTGTACGTCACTGCCTGCAACTGAGCTCAAAATGAGAAACTGCTTTATAAAGTTTTAGTACTCCATATATTTGAGGCAGATTACACTTTTTCTGAACTTAAAAAAAAATATTTTTCAATCACAAATGATCATAAAAGAATACATAGGTAAATTGTGTTATATAGAACGACCTTGTTATAACTGCGCAAATTTGATAAAAAGTACACATACAACTTCTGTGCTTAGCATGGCAGTATGACTTAATGAGTTAAAATCTTAGAGATAAACCGAACACGAAAATATATTTGTGATTATCATAAACAATATTTTCGTTTGTTTTTGTTTTTTCAATGAATTAAATAACTTACCACATCTCTCAAGTCTCGAGAGACATATTCTAGAATATCTCGAGCCACATCTGCATAAAATGCGTCTTTTGTGATCTGGTAAGCATCCAAATAGGAAGAAGCAAGTTGGCCTTGATCATAAAGCATTTTTTCAAAGTGAGGTACATGCCAAAACTGATCTGTAGAATACCTATGAAAGCCCTGTAAATAAAACAAAGGGAATAAAATAATTCAATAATTAATGATGCTTTGAAACATCATAAAAAATTCAAACTAAAATGTTAATCACAAACCTAACTATTAATAAAAATTAAGCAGAATATTCAATTTTAATAATTTGACATTCAAAATTTTATGAACCTATCTACAACATTGCTTTAGCAAACAGTCAGTGTGCTAAAGAAATATATTAATAGAGAAATGAAGTCAATGCTTAACTATACTGGATCCCAATAAAATTCAAGTGTCCAGCATGCAATTGGAACTAGTTAAAATTTGAATACTTAACAATTGTTTTTATTCACAAATCAACTACAATAACCATAAATCTCAAAGCAGCAGCAGACTTAAAAATTATTCATTTTGGCACTTGCTTTTGGTCTCTGTCTCTAAAATCAATAACATCAACATTCTTTATCATTCTAAATTTAAATAATCAACCATAATTTTTGACTCGCTTAAAGTGACATTATTCAGCTCATTAATCTGGTTTTAACATCCTTTACTCTTAAAAGCTTATATGCGATCTGAGTAGCTTTTATGGACATGCTGTTATAACAAAACTATGTGACATAGTGCAAATGTTCAGGTACGTAATGACTTTTATAGTGGAGAATGATAATGACAGAAGAGTAGGGATCAGTGAATCAAAAACAAAGATTTTTAAAATGCTTTCTGGCATCAGGAGTTTTTTGATTTCTTTAGCATAAGAGAATATTATCCTTTACTTACGAAAAAATCCATTAGCAACAAATGGAAAATTAAATTTTCCTAAGCAGCAATTTCCACCAGTTTTCATGCAATAAGCTATATTCAAACCAAAAAATTGAAATAAACAAAATAGCTAGAAACTGCCTCTTTAACAATCTGAATTGTGCTAAGCAATTCACAAAAAATAATAATAATAATAATAATAATAATAATAACAATAATAATTAAATTCAATAAAAAAACTGGTTGATGAGTCAAAAGCATGTCACTGTTCTCCATACAATGGTGACACCTGTAATATACCTCCCACTTTACCCAGACCTAGATAAAATTTAAAACCGTCTGCGAACTTAAGTCACTTTCTTAAAATTTTCAGCAAAATACTGCTGTACTTCTCCTGCGTCTTATGACACTGCCAACAGTGAAACTGTATAATTATATACTAGTGAAACCATTCAGTGATATTTACTTCTTTTTCAGTATTATTAATTAAAGCTCCAAGAAATTGGCAACTAACATTTGTAGCTCACCAAAAAAAAAAAGTAATACTACAGAAAATCATTTCCAAAATGTCAAAATTGGTTGCAAACTTCAAGAATTTTCTGCAATAAGCGTTTGCATGTTTATCTACATTATCTGGGTCTGACTTTACCCACATTTTCTAAAAGCTTTTATCTTAATTTTTAGAATAGAAAAAGATCAATACAATTGTTTGTGTTTTTCATTAAAATGGTTTTATTACCTTTGCAATGTGGTCATGAATTCCTCCACGGGCCATCATCTTTAAAGTATGAAGAGCCATTTCCAGAGATTCTTTACCATCTTTAGACTCAGGATTCGCAGCAAAAGCACGGAACAAGAAATTAAAAATAACTAAAAAGATATACCACCATCAACCAAATAAATTTTGTTTTACACATATTACATGACCTCACATGATACAATGTTTGAACACAACAATCAAAGCATGAGAACTTTGCAGTTAATTTTAGATTTTTAAACAGAAATGATGCATACAAAAATGGAAATCCATTTTTACACAGCAGCAATGTATGTGACAAAAATCTACTTACATTAAAAACTGAGTATCTTTCTATCTATCTTTCTTTCTAACTATCTATCTATGTCACGCTTCTTTCTCCTGAACGCCAATGAGCTGAAAGTCGAACCAGGTACCAATAGATAGGCAATTTTTCAGGCTTTATTAGCTCTAATTTATATTATTACATGATTTTAATTAACGAAAATATCAACAAGTAATAAAATTCAAAGCAATTAGGCCTATATGATTAAATATGGAATAATCCATTGTTGCAAAATGTGGTTGTTATGAAACAGTAATAACAATGATAATGAGAATTTTGAATGAAGGCTTAACTAAATCAAATCTGAAACTCAGTAGCGGGTCACGTACGTTGTACTTTTATCGCTAGCTACTTGTAATTTTTTGAAATATAAATTAGTTAAAAAGCCATCTACTTCTATTAAAAACTGAGTATCTATGTCTGCATCTTTCCTTTGAGCGAGCTGAACTTGGTGAAACTTTCCTCACTATCTTGAAGGCCCGAAGTGCCCGTGCAACATCTTAATAATTTGAATGATTTTTTGATGCAGGAAAAAAGAAAAGGTGTCTCTTAGCGAGCCGCCTTGGCGGGGAGTGGTTTCTTGAAATTGTCCTCACTACTTTCAAGGCACGAAGTGCCCGTGCAACACCGGGCCACGTGCATGGTTTGTCTTGAAATTGAATGAACATTAAATTATATCAAATAATATAACTTCAGATTAAGGTAAAAGTTAGAGAGGGGAGACGTTATGCATCAACATGCAGCAGGAAGCTAATCTAGCTGCCCTGGCAGCTAGTATATATTTTAATATTTGCAATACATATTATTGACAACTGCTGTGTGTCAACCTTTAAAAGACTAAAGAATATTTATGTGATTTAAAAATTAAATGTTGTAGATCACAGTACTATTAATTCCTCCTTGATAATTGATTAATTTTTTACTCTTAACTTTGGTTACTGTAAATAACAATATGCAGTCTTCTATGGAAATGCACTCTAGTTGAAAATAAAACGTAACAATGAGACTATTTTTTTTGTGCAGATTAAAAATTTAAGTCACAAAACAGCAAAAATTAGAATTGCCCTAAAACCTGCAGTTTGATACACTGATGCAGTTTTTATCTTGTTTAATTTACATACAAATTATATTAATGTATTACTCATTTTATTGTGATATTTTTACCCTCTCCCTCCTTCCTCCCATTAAAATTCTAATTCATTCAGAAAGAATGTCTTTTCTTAGGAACAACATATTCCATTCCTATGGGAAAGGATTTTACTTTTTAATTTTGACTCCAAAGAAAATAATAATAATAAATTTCTGAAGACCAAAAGAAATTTTTGCTAGGAAAGAAATATTTCCACTCAAAAGGGAAATATTCATTTTTAATGCAATGTGTGTGTTTGTGTGTGTGAATTAAATTACGTATTATGATTTTCCTATAGGATGAGCTGGGAGTACAAAAAGTCATTGCATAAGTGAAAAAGGCACATAAAAGAGGCAGTGTATATAAGTGAGAGCTCACTGTAGTAGCCTAAGAGGAAGATGCTAAAAATCTGAAAAAGGCTCTCATTGATTTTTTTTTTTTTGCAATCGCCATGTAGGTGAAATCTAATAAGTACCTGGTTGTGGAAATTTCGGAGCACTTCCAAATCCACCATAAGCTTTGTCATATGACTGTATCAATTCCGAAACACAACTTTTTACGCATTCTAAACTAGGAGGTGCTTTTCCAGATTCAGAAAAGGCTTTAAGGCTCATTGACTGTATTATAATCTCAAGAATACGACTTCCTTGATCCAAAACTTTGTCTTTATTTATTTTCCACTGGAAAAAAGAGATTCTTTTAAATGCAGTGAAGTTAAAATTTACAAGTACTGTAAAGTCGGGTTACTTAGAGCCACAAGGAGGTTACTTGAGCCCACAGTAAAATGATAAAATCTGTGTTTGGTACTAGCATTAGAGACTGCAGAGTGCTTCTACCTAGAGGAGAAACGAGGAACTACGTGCAAGTCTTCAACTAATAAGTACCAAACCTAGATTTTATCATTTTACTGTAATGGGCTCAAGCAACCCCTTAGGGTCCAAGTAACCCGACTTTACGGTACAAGAAACTTCCAATTTTGAAACATTTTTTAGCATTTACGTACATGCTTTATCTGCAGATGCTGAAATTAGAAATACTTATTTCCTGATTAAATATATTTTATGCTTCTATAAAATGCTTTTTATATAAATATAGAAATTGGTTCCATTCTTAAACAAACAATTTCACTAGTTGTTTTGAAAGTATACATGCCTTTACAATTCTTAAAGGGTAAAATACTTTATTAATTACTTTTTTTACAGAGTTCATAACTACTATGAATATTTTAATCTTCAGCATTGAATTCAAGATTTTCAGCAAATTTCTCCAATAAACACAAACAGTTAAGTCACATCAATTCTTTTATCATAATATAAATAATGACTTAAGCCATATCGCATACAGAAAGAAGGAACTAATTATCATCAAAAACATTTTTTTATTGTAGTGCAAAAACCTAAAAACTGCATAAACAGAGTCTCTATGCCATTTATGTCCTTTTTATTTATACAACTAATGATTTATAAACAGAATGCTAATACGCCAAAAAATCTGTTCTCTAAGTGCATGATATAAACTAGTTGTGAAACTGTTCAAGACAGGTTCTCATCCTGGTTCTTCAAAACACAAGTTGTTAGTAGTTTTGGTCTGGTACCCCCCCCCCCCCAATGGCACATCTGTACATGAACTGCTATACTGCTTTCTGCAACTTATTGCTTATGTAATTAACAAAATCAGTACCGTATATACTCGCGTATAAGTCGAGAAATTTAGTTCAAAAATTGAAGTTGAAAGTTAGGGGATCGACTTATAAGCGGGGCAGAATTTCCGAAAATTTTTCCTGAACAACTTTTGGCAAAAAAGGCACTCAAAAACGAGAAGATTTTTCCGATTCAATTTAAGTATTTTAAACAGACATTAAAGAAGTAAATACTCATACATTCTACTGTATTATTGCACGGTTTGATTGTGAAATAAAGAATGAATAATTGCAGTAAACGACCGATGTCGCGAAAAGTGCGGGAATTGCCGTTATTCGCGAATTTTCCAAATGATGGTGTTTATTTTTTAAAACAGAATGCAACACGGCTGCATCGTAAATTTTATTGATAATAATGCAAAATAAAAGCAACAGATAGCAAAAATTGTAACCGCAAAATCGAACCTTTCCAAAAAACGCAATCGTAAAATCGAAAAATTTACAAAAATCGCGATCGCAAAAGTCGACCCTTTTTGTGAAAAAGAATGACAATCGTGCTATTTTCAACACAAGAATGAGCACTTTATTTCATTTTCCTTCTTTTAAAAACGTTTATATTCAACAATCGCGGAAAAACGTTCTTGATCGTTTCAGAAAGTGCGGTGTCGACTTATACGCGGGTTTTCGATTTTTCTCGATTTTCCTTTCAAAAGTAGGGGGGGCGACTTATACGCGAGATCGACCTATACGCGAGTATATACGGTAGTTAATTACAGTAAATCATACGCTAAAATGTTCAACAATATCATTGTAGAAGACTTATAATTTGCGCTCTTCGACTTTGTCTCAATCCCTTTTTTTTTTTTGACATTCTCAAAAATATTTTGTGAACAATGACCAATTGTTACTTATTTTCATTTTTGACCACAGTGCTCACGTGGTTCCTTTTTCAGATTGAACCCAGAGTCTGCCACCATGTGGGTGGACGGTGGTCCACCAGTCCCTGCTGCAGGTGCTCAGCCACCTCCCTTTATGGTGGTGATGTCCATGCATAACATACGCACATGCGCACACACACATCAACATACACACAAATTTACACACACATAAACAGAAACACAGGTCTACACACATACCTATAGCAATTCGTGATTGTGAAAAACATAATTTAAATTCAAGATGTTAGAATTCAATATATGGTTTTGTTTTCTTCTAGTACAAATAACCATTCCAGCAGTTTGTGGTTTTCTAATTTGTCTGTAAGTGATATAAATCATTATGGTCATACTTATGCTTATGTTGAGGGACAAGGAGATGATTATAGTCGATACTCAGCATCATAATTTAGCTGTTGAAAAGTAGGCTACATTGCACTAATGTCAGCATTGCATAAATTTGGGAAAAAAAAGTATGTTTCTGATTCTAGTTATTATAAGTCAGTTAATGTAATTCGAATATAATCTTTGAAATTCATAATTATATTGTACAGTTATAACGCATATACATGTCAATCAACATTAAATTTAAAACTAGAACAAAGCAAGTAGTTACAGTAACAGAATGTGCACTCAACTAAAGCACTACACATAATATTCATTCAAGATAGTGAAGGCTTAACTCTTTCCTTCCCGTTATAGCCAAAATAGCCGAAACTTCTCCTTACCAAGCCGAGAAGTAGCTCAATGCATTTGCCTTCTCCTCCAAATCGAGAAGCGTGAAATCGCTAAATGGCAGGTTTCAACACCCCCTTGTAAAACGCTATTCATCTGGTCCCTCGTACCTGGGAGACTGGTTTCTTATCACTAGGACAATCACAGGTATTTCACCTGATTTCAACTTTGGAGGAAATAGTGGGAGCTCTGCTAGTTATACTTAGAAAATGTTCATTTTGTATTTCAACTGACCATTAGATTGTGAGCTACTGTGAAAATGTCTTGGAGAAGACGAAATTATGTTTCTGTCAAGTTTGCTTTTAAACATTCACTGAAATGAAACAAAAAAGAAAACAGAAAAAAATGCAAAAAAAATAAATAAATAAAATGAAAAATAATAATAAATTTTTATGAGAAAATTACAATGGATTAGAATCCATTACGACCATACATTCTGAAAATTTGGTGGACATTTTGATATTTCTTTCATGCTCTATGTTTGGGAATAATTGATAATTAAATAAACTATATTTGAAAGTTCTCAGTATGGAAAGGAAAATATTTCCTACAAAAATTACATACACTTTTTTATAATTACAGAAAACTTCTTTACAGTACAATAAAATACAGTAATAATAGAGAAGCTCGTTTTTTGTACTGACAAGAGGACTCTTTTTGATTTCATGAAACCGAGCAAAGCTGATTAACACGTTGACTGCCGACTACGAGATAACTCGTAGGTAGCGATCTTTTCAAGGACGCCAACTACGAGTTATCTCGTACTGTATTCACTTGCCATTCTTGTGTTGCTACGATTAAACTCGTAATATATCAGTGCTAATATCGATAGATGGCTTCTTGGGAAAGGACAAAAAATCAATGTTGGCTTGCATGAAAAGACAATTTATATTATACTTTTACTCTTTTATTTTACTTTTAAATTTATTTTATTATTTTTTATTGTTTTATTTTTTTTACTTTACTTATTACTCTTTTATTTTATAACTATCCTCTAGATTTAGACTTTTTAATAATATAATGTAATAAAATCAAAATTTCATTTTTGGCCAGAAATCTGAAAATTACTGTGGCAGTCAACGTGTTAAATCTAAACTTAAATAACGGGGTAAGAAAATTGGGGAAAGTAAAAATCGAATAAAACTCTGATGACACATTTTTTAATCTCTAATTTAATGTGTTTTTTCACATTAAATTGGTTCAATGCACATTACGATTTTTTTTAATGCAAAATTTCATTAATAGGAATTAATATCTTCAGTTGCCTCTGGAGCCGTCATTATACAAAATTTGTTATTTTTCCACATTTTTGAGAAGTGACCACAAGAAGGGAGAACTTTAATTTAGTAGTTCTAATAGTACCGAAAATTTTTCATATGGTATATATATCCTTAAGTGTGTGTAAATTTTTATTCACGTTCGTCAATTGCTTTAGCAACTTCTTGGGCCGTTCATTATGCAAAGTTCCCTAATTTTGTCATTTTTTAGTACTTTTTATTTTTGAATTAGGAATTATCATCCTGAACTCCAATACTGCCGAAAAGTTGCGATATGATATCCCAAGAAAGTGAAAAATTTTGGCTCTTTTAGACTTAAAGATTATTTTTGAAAAATAAAGATAAAATTAACGAATTTTGTATAATAAACGACCCTAGAGGTAACTGAAGTCATTGACCCACATCATTACATTTCTGCACACTCCAAGGATAAGGATACTAAATGGAAACGTTTTAGCACTGTGTTGAAACCAGCAGAATATAATTTCTTATTCACAAAATAAAAAGAACTGCAAAAAATGAAAAAAAAAAAAACAATAAAATTAACGAATTTAATAGTGAACGTCCACAGGGATAGCTGAATTCATTGACCCACACGAAACAAAGTTTATACACACTTTAAGGTTATCATAACACAACTTTTCGGAAAGCTAAAGAATCAAATTTCTCATTTATTAAAAATAAAAAAATTGTACAATTATTGACCCCAGAGGCAACTGATAATATTAATTTAGATCAATAAAATTTTGCACTTGTACTAACAATGACATAAGGCAGCTTTTTTGGATTATTGAAAATTAGATTAAAAAAAGGTTTTTCCGATCCACCATTATGTACATAATACCCAGGGATTATGAAAAATAACCAATTAATCACATTTACAGTGGCACATACATTCTACATCTAATATCATACAACTTGGTTTGAATCTCCGAGGGGGGAAAGCATTCGCATGTGGATTTCGGCTATGTGTTCGGGAAGCAAAGGATAAAAAAAAAATTGCTGCTTGGAAAGGAAAAAGTTAATACAAGATAAAAAGTTTTAATGGGAGAAATAGATGTAATTCTTACCTGTTGGGAAATATGATGCAAAATGGTTTTAAAACCAGGTTGGCCGTAGTAGCGATCATCAGGAGGAAAGTAAGTACCACCTAATATAGGTTTTAATTCTGGAGTCAACCAAACACTCATGGGCCATCCACCGCCACCTGTCGTAGACTTAAAAAAAAAAAAAATTGAAATATCATTTAGTGAGATAACTGACAAATGAAAAGTTACATAAATCATCAATTATAAAAATAAAAAAAATTCTGTGACAACAATACAAATATAATGCAATGGAAGAACCATTCACTTATTGACATGACAGAATATTACTTTTACATGACTAAATAATATGCTTGAAAGAATGAAATGTAAAACAAATACCACATTTGAATTACATTTCTAACATATTCTTTGAACTTATAGAAGATAACACTAACAGTTTCCTTCTCTTGATGTAAAATGATGTGTTTTTAAATAACTTTATCCTTAACATGAAGTAAGTTGGTGTTTGCAATTTTGGTATAACATGTAATAAAGCAAACAAATAACTTACATTTTGTATGGTGCAACAGAATTAAGTTATTTTTGAAAAGATGCATTAAAGGTGCTATTGCAATCTCTAACTCTTAGTTTGCACTGTATTTTCAACAACCTATGCAACATCAAAATCTGACAAAACATAGTTTTGAATGGGGTAGAAAATTCGCAAGCTTTCAACTCTTTCCTGATTTTTCATGCAGTATGAGCTTGTGATTTTACACTTGCACATCAGCTTTTTTCTATCATTAATTTAAGCAGAAGGAATTCACGTCAAGTTAATTGATGTTTAATACTAATTGAAATTTTTGTCAGTAGTTATTCTTGCTATCTTCAACAAATTTCACAAGATGTTGTTTTTTTTCCTTTCCAAATAATAACTATTTTGTATTTAATATTTTACCTCCTTGCTCTATAATTATATTTCATTTAAAATATTGCATTCAGTACAGTTATTGTGTAAAAAGCTTTACATTATATATATATATATATTGTGTGTGAGTTTTTTCTTTTCTTTCTTCTTTTTTTAAAGTATAGGTTATTCATAAATTATTTTAGCTCATCCTCTATGCAGAGTCGATTAATTTTATTAGTGCCCTACTTCTACGATATAAAATACATTTTATTTAGTGAGATTACCTGTACAAATGTCATGTACACTTTATCAACATCAGGCCTTTCTTCTCTGTCAACTTTAATGTTTACAAAGTTTTCGTTCATAGTTTGAGCTATTTCTTCATTTTCAAAGGATTCCCTTTCCATCACGTGACACCAGTGACAGGTAGAGTAGCCAACTGAAATAACGAATTAATTTGCTTTTTTTTAAATTAAAAACTACAAATTAAGATGCATACTTATGTAATATGAGCACTTTGCAAAACAGATGACTATAAATTATTAGATGAATAGCATAATATGCAATGTTTTACAGTTGACTTTCAATGAATAAAAGACATTTTAACTACAGTAAATTAAATTTAATTAACAGAGCTGACTGCTCACTCACAATAATTAAAGAGACATAAAATTGATTTGGCAATTTTTTGCATTGTCACCAAAGATTAACAGCATTTTGACCAGCTGATAGAGACATAATAAAATGATTGCAGTTCAAAATTTAAAAGTACGCAAAAATCCCAATGACCAAATGATCTTGATCTGCCTCATTTCCAACTGACATTCTTAGCATAATTTCATCTCAGGTTTAATTTCAATGCCGTCTTTTCCTTCATGTACTGCTTGAAATAGTGTTAGTTCTGCTTTACAATAAAATAACTATGCACATTCTATTAATAGTCATCAAGAAAATCACTACTCAACAAATATTTATACCCAGCTGAAACTAAGCACTTTTATGCAATACGCTGCCAACTCGTTCATTTCGATCCATGGATTGCAGTTCCGGGCTTATTATGCCCTCATCAGCATGGAATACGAAAGTGAATGAGTTGGAGGCAAAAATCCTCTTATAGAGCAAAGAGAGCTGAAAAAAACTGGTAGCTAATGTGAAATTAGAATACCAGTGAGCGACCGCACATGGGAACAGTACAACTCGAACATTTTTTAAGGCAGAGCTCGGGTATAAAGCAGTGAGTAACCGCCACTAAGCAAGGGCTAAGGCAGAAACATGCAATACACCTCCAATTCGTTCATTTCGATATCAAAATGAACGAGTTGGCGGTGTATTGCATGTTTCTGCCTTAGCCCTTGCTTAGGGGCGGTTACTCACTGCTTTATAAGCACTTTTAGTTTAAAAAGAAACATATTGTTGCCATGTAGCAAAAGAAAAAAATTGCTTCTAGTTTTTTGCAAGAATTTGAAGGCATTATTTATAAAGCTTTTCATACGAACTAGATGGCTTACCTTAACATTTAGTTAATAATTACAATTTGTGAGCTATTGCCTAGCAACAATATTATGAATTTCAGTCCAATTTTGCAACATAATAACATTTCAACCATTTTATTGGCTGCCGCAACACCATTATTAGATTTTTTTATCATAGTTAAGTTCATTTTAGGGATACACCTACAAACAATTTAGCCAATTACTGATTAATGGACAGATGGTGATCAGTTGATTACTGGTTAATCCACAGCCAATTAAAATCCCGAGAAAATAACTAACATTTCATGTAATTGTGCAATCCAATCAAAATACCTAGGAAGTATGGAAAAATAGTACAAGTTGGTATATCTATTCAATTATGTTTTTTCTTGAAAAGTTTCGATAAAGAACCCTCTTTGGTAAATAACCCTAAATTGAAATTTCTGGTACTGAGTTAACTAGTCTTGAAATGTAGTTCAGTGAATAAACAATAGCAGCTATGCAATGAGTAACGGCCCATAAGCCAGGGCTTAGGCAGAACTGAAGCAAATGCACCCACAGCTCAATCATAGCATCCTAAGACTGCAGCTTTATCCTTATTGTGGACTCCTCAGTTAGGAATAGCCAATGATCGAGCTGGAGGCAAAGATCCTCTTATTATACCTAAGATTGCCAACAAACTGGTAGATAAAGTGAATTTATCTTACCAGCAAGCGTCCGCAAACCATGGTGCGGCTCAACTCGAAATTTGAAGGCAAAAGCTGGGTAATATGCAATGAGTTACCGTTCATAAGCCAGGGCTTAGGCAGAACTGAAGGACGTAACTGCAGTCTTAGGATTCTATGATCGAGCTGTGGGTGCATTTGCACATATGCATAGCAGCTATGTAAAAACATGTAAAAACGTTTCAAATAAAAACATGAATATTACACAGTAGTTAACATGTAAAACTTTAAATCAAATTTTATATTGAATTTACAACTTGTATATGAACAGTTATTTATCAAAAAATAGGTTTATAACGGTAAATATACACACTGAAGATTTAAGTTCATACCTGAGAGAAATATCATTTTGTCTTCTTCAACAGCTTTTTCAAAGGCCTCAGTGCCCCATGGATACCTAAAAGCAATGATCACAATCAAAAAGCTTTAGATTACAGCAGATTTTTTTAAAAAACACAATTAAAATACAGAAGTGTATACATTGTTACACAATCTTAAACTATGAACCCATATAACACTGAGAAATTAATATTTCATTTTCAAAATGTTCATACATAATCCAAGTTCTATCATAAGATTATTCCTTTTACTGTCAATTTCTACACAAAGCAAAATATTAAATAATTTAAAGGGACATGTTAAAGGCTTTACCAATCAACTGGGTTTGATGCATGCTGAAGCAAATAAGGAGATCTTTCATGAGCAAGCCTATTTTTAAACTTTTTCTCTTTTTCTTGGTTCACATTCTCACTAGCACCTTCTTCGCCAGTAGAAGAAGAAGCCATTCTTTTTATCTGCAATTTATTATGTCTGAAAAGATATTTCAATTTTGATTAATTCTTTAGCACAAATACAACACGAAGAGAGTATGAATTTTAATTTGAACGATACTTAAACTTAAAACCTTTAACTTTAATAAGATGGAAATATTTTAGGCCTTATTCATTTGACCTAAAAGTTTTTACAAAGATAGCAAATTTTGCATTGCATTGCTCCATATTGTTGGAATTTAATTTACTCTCTTGATTCCAATTTAGGTAACATTATCCTAATTTACTTTCTTGTAATAAAACTTGCAAATTCATGTAAAGAACGCAATGCTAAGGTCAACACGTGGACTAAGGGCATAAAAACTGTTCCGTGCCATGGCTAGAGTTTTTAGTTTAAATATTTATATGCGCCATCTTCGCCACTCCACACAAAAACCATTCTTCTTAGCTGCCTGAGGTGATGGATCATAGAGGTTGTGTCTTTTTAACCCTGAGTATAACAAGGCAGGGGGTTATCAGTTTGATGTGTCTGTGTATCTGTCTGTGTTTGCAGATGCCGGCTCGGGAATGTTAAATATGTTCATGGTCACAACCTCCTCCAAGACCCATTCCAAATCAACATCTCTGGGGATAGTAGATTAGGGGTTACTTGCCTCCAAGTCTAGATTTAAAAAAAAAAGTTCTCTTCAGAGCGCTATCCATATCCAATTGGTTGAACCGCCAGTAGTGACAATACAGGAGCTGTTAAGTGTGTGTCTTTTCCTGTCTGTGGCACTGAGTTCCTAAACGGATGACCCAATTTTGATAATTATTTGTTGCTGAAAAAGGGAGTTGATCAAGAGTGTTCTAAGCTGGCTCTCATCTCTGGAATTTTAGTTACTGCTGATATTAATTAAAAATCACGAAAATTAGCACTTAAATGCAATTTCGGTAGTGATAATCATCCACCTTACTTACACATTCACATTTGAGGTATTAATACCTAAAGAATGAGCAAATTTTACTTTGTCTGATGAACTTCTGCTTTATAAACCCTTTTTGCTAAATGATCAATATGGTTCTACTCCTTTTTTTACACAAGTGGGCACAATATCATTATAGGCAGACAAGGGAAGAATGCTCTTTGCTCTATGATTCAAAACTTTTATCCGTTACCAGTTTCTATTAGTTAACAAATAAAATACTTTGAATTTACTGCATCATATATAAGGAAGGTAATGCCTTTAGCTGGCAAAGCTGGGGGCAAGCTAGGAAAGGGGCACTGAACCATATAGGTTGGAAAACCAAGCTAGTAGTGGCCTCATGCGCCACTAGGCATTAAGAGATTAAAGAATATAAGGAAGGTTTTGTAAAGATTTGTCAACTTTCTCTCCTAATTTACCTTTGCATTTTGGAAGTTTTACTAGACGGAAAAGGGAAGATGATTATCTTCTCAGTAATCTAGAAAAAAATAATTGCATTCAAATTTTATGTGTTTGACTGGCAAAGATTAACTTTATATGAGGTCAGCAATCAGAGTCGGGTCGTTTTTAAGTTTTAATTTAATATTAGCACTTGCATAATAATAAGCAGAGTGAAAAAGATATGCCAACCATATTTATGCATTAGATAATAAATCGGTGCTCTTTGTGTGGATGAGGCAGGATAATACAATTGCCTTCTCCTAACGTTAACACACTTTGAAAACACATTAATCACTCCCTGAAAAATGTGGTTGGTCAATTGGCTTGAGAAATTCGTTCATAAAATAAAGAAATAATTAGTTAGAAGATCTTTACGGTTGGTAAAATTTCATCTTTAAAAGTATGATATGAATATCTGAAATCAAGATATGAAAAAATATAAATATTGATTACAGAAATACTTACTTCGAGATGTTTAAGGCTAATATATTTTGAATACGGGGCTTAGAAAATGTATTACGCTTATAATTTCCAAAATTACACTTATTTGTAATCAACACAGGAAAACCTTTTTTCACTAAGGTAGAAACGTAATAGATATTGAGTTTTCGTTCCCACATTATGAGATCTTGAATGCAACATGTCTCACTTCAGAAACCAAATCAACAACAAACTGGTTCTTTTGCTAATGTGAGGAAAAAAACTACAAAATATTCCAAAATTGTACTATTATTATTCAGAAGTTATTAAATGGATAGGGATGCAGAAGATGAAAGGGATCAAGGGATCACTTCCAATCGCCTTATCCTTTTTTATTGCCAAAACAAATTTCGAAAATATGTCCGATGGTCGCATCCACGCCATGCAGCCACAAAAGTCTGGATTGTACAACAAGAAGCCTAAAATCAAAATCTACAGAATAAAAACTTTAGCTCTTTCAAATCTGTGAAAAGTGTAGACAGAAAAGGCTGAAAGAAATTTCAAAACAGTTGAGAAAGATATTAATTATTACAAAATCTTTTATTATTGAAATGAGATGGCAACGTAAAGTTTTGATAGTTCGTCTGCTGGCCTATTTCCTATCTCTGAGGCTAATAATTTTTGATTTTAAATTATTTAAGCCAAAAAAAAAAAAAAAAAAGCAATATTATCTGAATAACCTGTGACTTTCAGTTCTGCAGCATATTCCTTCAATATGTTAAATAACGCTAGGTGTTTAAAACGATTCCTATTTCCGTGTACAAGTCGTATAATCAGTCATGCAAAATTTAGCTCAAATTCTTCAGGATCAACAATGGTAAACGTTGTGGAAAATGAGGAAAAAAGTATGTAGCATGCATGACTTGCAGTTTCATTATTTTATAATTACACTTCACTGCGTTAAGGAGACACTGTTGATATTGTACTTCGTTCTTCTGCAAAGCAGTCTTTAACTAGAATTTTGCTGAACAATCATTATTTCTTAATATTTTAATATGCAAAAGTTTTGTCAGGACTCGAATATTAGTTTTTTCAGCTAGTATAAGTATGAGTTTTAGCCCTTTTAATAAGACTTACGTTAACTTATCATTATTTGTACTGCACTTTGGGCACTTGTGTAACTTTCTTGGGCATACTTTGACCTAACTTTTTTCCCGTACTCTTTCCTTTCCATGTTATTATTAAAACAGGCTAAACGATATTTTAAATTTTAAGAGGTACAAAGTTTAGCATCAATTTGGATGTTAGCAATATGTCTTTTTTGTTTTTGGAAGTCAAATACAGTGAATTCGCGATAACTCGAAGTCCGATAACTCGAATATTACTATAACCCGAACTTTTATTTGGTCCTGATCCCTTCGTCTTCGATTCCATGTTAATTTTTCTCTATATCTCGAAGTTTACTTCGCTTTACTCGAAGTTTTTTTGAGGTAACTAAATATTTGATAGTAAAAAGCAGAAAAAGCTTTCACACATTCAAATGAGAGCATGAAATTTTACGTTTCTCTTGCTATTCCTGTAGAAAAAGAGTGAAAGCCAAAAAAAAAAAAAAAATCGGCTGAAGCAGTGTGCAATAAAGGAATAACATCTGTGGTGGCTCTTGCTGTATCGTTTGCACTTATTGCTTGCATTATGCGTCAGTAAGGAATTTGTTTTCACAAAAATTAGCTTCTTTAATCTTCAATGAAACATGACAGTGGGATAGTGATTATTAAATGTAGAGCAAACGACTTTTAAAGCAGTTGATAAAAAAAATTCTTTAATGTGAAGTTGAAAAAAATTGATTAAAATACTGAGGTTGTCTACGAAAAGTATATATAAAACCATGAAAGAAAATGTGTGTGCTGCCGAAGGAAAACCGTATGTAAAAGGGCTTTAACATTTACTGTTTCTCGAATTACAAAACTGCTCATTGCAGCTTAACAGGACGGATTATCCCACAAGAATAAAATACAAATAAAAAAAAGATTTATTTTCTTTTTTGTTATTGTTCTTAACTTTTTTATATAAATAGTGTACATTTTCATCAATAAAACAATTCATGTGCTCTGTATTTGTATCAGTTATCCATATATTAGTTAAATATTCGAGATTTTTCTTATTAAAATGCTGGAAATCGAAACGAATGATAAGTCGAACTTCCGATAAGTCGAAGTTTTTTTTCGATCCCATCAGATTCGAGTTATCGAGAATTGACTGTATTTTGGTGATAAATTTTCAAATCTGAGAATCATTTTTTATCTCTGTTGTATGAATATAAAAGCACTTAGAACAAAAATTCCTGTGATTTTGGAACTGTGCCACAAAATCACAGTTAAAAACACTGCCCTTTTGTTTCGTGTTCAAGTAACATTTGGAAGTAGAAAAATTTCAAGTAACATTAAATTGGAAGGCGTCAAATCATCAGCATACACTTCTACCAAATGCATGATGTTGAATGTTCTATCTATTCTATACTATACATCAGTTAAACTTGAATAATTGTCCAAGTTTGTATTGACTCATGTGCATGATAATTTATCATATTTCCTCAAATTAATATAAAAGTTTCTACGCAATCTTAAATTCAAAAAGATAAGTGTTTCAAAATGCATATTCTGGATGGGATGTATACCCAGAATGCAGAGTGGTTTTCATAATACTTTTGCCAGGATTTCATTAAACTGCTAATGTTACAATGTCTCAAAAATCTTATTTCTTTCATATCTTTGTGTGTTTCGTTGTTATTTATGTTTTTAAAATTGTATTCTTCCTTTTAGAATTTGCTTCTGTGATAATGCAAAGACCACCCGTGAATAGTCTCAACTTGGAACTGATTCAAGAAATTACTGCAGCAATTAAAAATCTAGAACAAAAGAGATATAGAGGCTTTATTTTAGGTTCAGTAAGTATCATGATCATCCCAATATTTATTGTGTGTTTTCTGAGACCTTATTGACTTCAATTACATAAGGATAGGGGAGAGACAGTTTTCAAGTTGATTTAAAACTGTCTAGCTGATGCCCTTTCTAGCTAATGCCCTTGATGTTTCGGGAGCTGCTTATTAAAAATTCATTCAGTGTTACAGATTGTATAACATATACAAATAGTGTTAGGACAGAGCTGTACGACAGGGAGAATAAAATTACATCCTTGTTGAACAAGAAGGAGGAAATTCAAAATTGAGCCTCTATTTCAGCTATCTATTAAGTGAACCAGCTGAGCCATCTCCCAGCCCAGCAGTAGTAGATTTTGGATTGGGGGGGGGGGTGATAAAAGCTATAAAATACTTTTACTTGCAGTTTTTTTTTTTTTGACAATAAAAAGATAAATGCTAATTAAAAAAAAAACTTTATAATAAGTAATACTATTTTAAAGCCTAAAAATGTAAGAGCCCCAAAGCAGAATACTTTGTGATGTTCTGCAACATAAAATCATTTGACCAAAATTGTTCTGCAAGTACTTCAAGCACTGTAAGTATAGAAACGTGACCTTTTTAAAAAGTGATCCCAAAATCAAAACTGTGTCATACAGGTCCATGAAAGGAATATTCGTTTATTTGTTCAGTACACAGTCTTGCAAAGAAAAGCATGAAATTAAGATTTCATATTCTTGACGAAAAATGAAAAACTCTGTACTATGCCTCCATTCTTGGCAGATAAAAGAGCTTCCTCTGTTCCTTCAAACATCCAGGAGCTCTGAGAGCTTTGACACCACATTAGAAATAACGTCTTCACTCAGAATAACAGCACATGGCCAATAGTACAACCAAGTGATGACTACACGAAGATGTTGAAAGTAAAATTTTTGCCTTATATAGCTAATCATTAATCAGTCATTAATCATTGGATCAGTCTTTGAGGAGGGTGATAAAGTTGCATAAAACAAGTGTAGCCAAAGATAATTTTCTGCAGATATTTACAGGTTTTCTGCAAATATCTTTTACTAAACATGTGATTTTACAGCAAGTTTTGCGCTGTTCGAATTAAATCGAAAATTCCTGCAAATGTCGCAAAAATTCGACCTTCAGATTTTCTGCCTAGAAAGCATAATTTAAGAGAAAATTTGAAGAAATATGCAGAAAAAAAATCTACTTGGGCTAAATTTCTGCAAAATTATATCTTTTGTTATAAAAACTTATTGCAGAAAATCTGCCTTTTCTGTGGAAAATATTTTTTCTTCACATTTCAACAAAATTGTTCTGCAGTTCAAGTATCTGTTCTGCGACGTACGTTCCAAATTTAGCAGTATTCTGCTTTGTGGTGTAAGAGAAATGCCCGAATACCATAAACTATCAAACATTGTAAAAGGGTTTTGGAGCAACATAACACCCTGAGGGTTGATGTAATAAAGGTACTTAGAGAACATCAAATTTAATTAGTTAATGACTGAAACAACTTTAATGTTGAATCTGTGTGTGTCGATTTTTTATGAGATTATCTTACTGTTATGTATGATTTGACAAAAAAATATTTTTCTTAATTTATCTGTATAGAGTTCTCCAGCTGTGTTTTCTGCTGGCCTTGATATAACTGAAATGTATCAATTTAAAGAGGAACGATTACGTCAATTTTGGACATCTTTGCAGACTATGTGGAAAACACTTTATGCTACTCCTCTTATCACTATTGCTGCTATTAATGTAAGTGAATTAGTACGTTTTCATGCACTCATATATTCTGCAGTATTCAAATATGCATTAAATTTTTGCATTTCGAAAGGTGTTCCGTGTAACACAGAAACAGATGTCGGTAGTATTCCTGTGCGTTTTTACTTTTCAATACTGCATGTTTGCTGTTATTTTGAAGTGGTAAAAGCGGTCCTTCAAAATCTCATTTTACTCCTTCAAAACTCCTTCATGTTTATTTTTAATTGTTCACGAACCCTGCATCATTTTATTTTTATTACATAATTAAGCAAAAATAGGTTATTAATACCTATTGCAATACAATTATGTAAAAGTGGATTTTTAATTTTATCTGTATTGAATTTTATCCTTATTTAAAATTTCTTCCGGCATCCCTTATTTTAAAAAAGAACAAAATAGCAACCCTGCTTGTATGCAACCTGCAAGTATGTCCAGCATTTATTTATCACCAGAAGACTTCCCATTTGCTAACTATGATGAACGGCATATTGTGAATGCTCAAGTATCATGTGGTCTTGTTATGGTCTCTATGCAATTTTAACTGGATGCTCCGAAGGAGTAATCATTTATTGTCGAATTCTGCTTTTATTGCCTCAGTGTATAACTTCTCTAAGACAACCAAAAAACAGCTGAAGAGAAAATATAGTTTTGCCTTTATTTATTTTCTACTGAATGAACTATGTTTTTTCACAAAAATGAATTTAGTAAAGTATTGATTAAACCTATATATTTTTTTAATTAAAACTTTTTTTATTTATTAATTAATTTTTTTTAAGCTGAAAATGAAATAAAAAAAATGTTCAGTAGACTTCCAAATGCTCTGTAGCTTTAAACTATAACTATAAGTGTTTTATTTCTATCATTATTACTAATAATATCTAGTATGGATGCACAAAATATTGTATATTAATATAATTTTGTAAATTAACAATAATTTTACAATGCTAAAAAAATTATCAAAATATGCTTGAAATGTTGCAGTGTTATATCAAAATGCTATTGAAGTTTTATTAGCCTCTAAATACATGTTAAAACTCAGTTTTTGAATGTATTTTGAAATATTTTAATTTGTTTTAATGATAGGGTCATGCACCTGCTGGAGGATGTCTTTTGTCGATCAGCAGTGACCATAGCATTATGGTTAAACCCAAGACATCTATAGGACTTAATGAAACTTTGTTGGTATGTTTTGAGGATTGTTAAATCCATTGTTATGCATCTGTGTGTACATAACAAGAGTAATACCTACTTATATTAAAAACTGAGTATCTTTCTAACTATCTTTCTTTCTAACTATCTTTCTTTCTAACTATCTTTCTTTCTAACTATCTTTCTATGTCACGCTTCTTTCTCCTGAACGCCAATGACCTGAAAGTCGAACCAGGTACCGATAGATAGGTAATTTTTCAGGCTTCATTAGTTTCAATTGATATAATGATACGATTTTAATTAGCGAAGATATCAATTAATAAGTAGTCAAGTTTAAAGCGATTAAGCCTAATAAATGATTAAATATGAAATCCATTCTTGCAAACCGTCGTTGCTATGAAACAATAATAACAATGATAATGAGAATTTTGAATGAAGGCTTAACTAAATCAAACACGAAACTCATAAGCGGGCCACTTACGTAGAATTTTTATCGCTAGCTACTGGTAATATTTTGAAACATTGATTTGTTGAAGAGCCATCTACTTATATTAAAAACTGAGTGTCTATGTCTGCTTTTTTCCTTTGAGCGAGCTGAACTTGCTGAAACTTTCCTCACCATCTTGAAGGCGTGAAGCATCTCAATAATTCGAATGATTTTTTTTATATAGAAAAAAAGTAAAGGCGTGAAGCGCCTGTAAGCGAGCCGCCTTGGCGGGGAGTAGTTTCTTTAAATTTTTTTCTCACTACTTTCAGGGCACGAAGTGCCCGTGCAACGCCGGGCCACGTGCGTGGTATGTCTTGAAATCGAATGAACATTAAATTATATCAAATAATATAACTTCAGAATGAGGTAAAAGTTAGAGAGGGGAGACGTTATGCATCAAAATGCCGCAGGAAGCTAATCTAGCTGCCCTGGCAGCTAGTAGTATAATAATAAGTATGAGAGTAATAGTATATAGAGATAAAAGTAAATATATATAGAAGCCCCAAAGCAGAATACTGTTAAATTTGGAACGTATGTCGCAGAACAAATAGCTGAACTGCAGAACAATTCTGTTCAAATGTGAGGGAAAATTCTGAAAATTTTCTGCAGAAACCTGTAGACTTTCTAACTAATGTTACAATTTTGCAGAAATTCAGAACAATTTCTGCCAATTACACTTATTAGGCAAAAAATCAAAAAGTCGTTTTTTTTTTTGCGACATTTGCAGGAATTTAAATTTAGTTCATGCTGGACAAAATCTACGGAATTCGCACAAAATTGCATGTTTAGTAAAAAGATATTTGCAGAAAATTATGTTTGACTACACCTGTTTTATGCCCCTTAGGCGTCCCTCCTCCGAGACTTGGTCTCATTATTGGCCATGTGCTGTTATTCTGAGTGAAAACATTGCTTCTAATGTGATGTTAAAGCATTTAGAGCTCTTTGATGTTTGGAGAAGCAGACATAGTGAAGGGTTTTACATTTTCTGTCAAGAATGTGTGGCTGGAATTTTAATTTAAGGGTTTTTTCTGCAGAAAGACTGAGTACTAAACAAATACTCCTTTCATTGTCCTGTATGAAACCGTTTTGATTTCAGGGATTTTTGAAAACGGTCATGTTTCTACGTGTACTGTACAGTGCTTAAAGTACTTGCAGAACAATTTTGGTCAAATGATTTTATGTTGCAGAACATCACAAAGTATTCTGCTTTGGGGTATAGAGGTAAGAGTAACAGTATAAGTGTGTACATAAAAAGAGTGCATAAGTCATGAATCTTATGCAGATTGATGATTGGTTGTCTGAGAGATAAAATGAGTAGAGAAAGAATCATGACTACTTTCTTTCTCTCTTAACCTGTACTTTGGCATGCAGATTACAGGTTTGGAAAATATTGTCAGAAGAGCAAAAATTAATAAACAAATTTACTAGATGACTGCTTTACTGTCAGAAATATATGGGTTGATTAAACTGTTGAGTGAATTAATTACATGTAAATTATCTGAATAATAATTGCTTTCTAGTTCTAAAAGCAAAAAAAATATTTCAAAGCATCACAACTTACAATCATTGAAGTTATGTTTTCTGTACTTCTTTTCTGAAAAGCATGTGTCATATTACAAGTGAAGAGGATTTCGTAGACATTTTCGGACCAAAATATTTTTTTGTGGCTCCTTTCCATTTTTTGGTTAAAGCAGTTTCTGAGTGTATTGTTTTGTTTTTTTTTTTTTTTTTTTTTCTTGCATAGATTTTTTGAAAAATGTTTAGTTTGCTATCAAGTATTTCAGTGTAGTTTTGTTTTGTATTAAGGCTTTCTTTTCTATTACAGGGTATTGTTGCTCCACAATGGTGAGTTTCCTACATTTTTCGTAAGCAAGTGGTAAAACATGACTGATAATATTTTAATTTTTGTATAAGACACATTGAAGCAATTTGTACAGTTCTTAAAACTCCATGTTGTTGTGTATGTTTCTCAAAAGTAATGAAGTATAAATTACTAATTTAGATGAGTCTAATAACTCATATAAACTCTACTTTTATATGCAATAAACTCATTATCTGTACAAATGCTAAAAATTAGTCCAAAACTATTGGAACATTTGTTCAGTTACTTTTAGAAATAGGGACTTTTGAAATACATTTTTTATAGTTCTGATAGAGCAGTTTACTGTAATAAAAAATAAGCTTTTATTTTGAATTACAAAACAGCCCCTCCACCAGTTGCAACACAGAATTGTGGAACTCATCAGCATTTATTTTCAATGAAACAAATTTATTGAATGCAAACATTTTTTATCTATCATTTTAATGCAACATGGTTCTGAACTTTAACTTCTTTTCCTCATCTGTACATGTTAATTCGCTCTATTTGTTTGTTTATTTATTTAGTTTTGATGTAACTCCTAAATAAATTTCCAAACCTAAAATATAATGTAAGTAAATTGTACATTTAAATATTTTACACACCCAATGTGGAAAAGCCAGTCCTTACTTGAGTTTTATGAAGAATTCTTCAAGGGATCAGTTTCAGAGTCCTTTTTGTTCATTATATGTAATGAATGATTTTCACGAAAATACATCTGGATACCAGAATTGTTTTGCTGATGAAGTTCAAGCTATGGGGATTAAAACTGAAATACAAGTAAGTCAACTTCAAAAGGATTTAGATTATAATACTAAGTGGGCAGGTGTCACATGCTACATTTAGGTCATGGAAATAAGCATACAAGCTATTATTTACAGGGTTCAGGCAGTAGTCAGGCACATTATGTTATTGATCTGATTATGTTATGTGTCTTAATAAATCAGGACTTCAAGTTTAGGCAACAGTGCAGCATACTGTCTAATTTTGTATTGTATGACCTTCCTGGCATTTGAGCATGCCTGAGGTCTCTTCTGATTTTTTCAAAACAGGGGGAAATGCAAAGTAAGATTCAACCAGGAAATAAAAACTGAAAGCACCGGCAAGTGCGTCTACTAACCTATCACCCCTTTTTCAAATGGAAGCGTTCATGACTGCCTGGCGCGCCTTTCGCAGTTGGACAGTAGCTAGTAACCAAGCCAATAAAATGCTTAGGCTTAGCTTTATAAATAGATCTTTTTCAAACAAATCTAAAAAGTTTCTTTTGCTCTTTTATAAACTTTTAGTAAGACTTCATTCGGAGTATGCTGTTCAGTTTTGGTCTCCTTATTTAAATAAAGATATTAATTTATTAGAAGGGGTTCAAAGGAAGGCTGCAGAGTTTGTAAATGAACTTTCTAATTTAGACTATGATTCCAGGCTTAATGTGCTTAATATCTATAGTTTTGAGCATAGGAGAGTCAGAGGGGACACGAATCAACTGTTTAAATTTATCAAAAAAAAAATAATAATAATAATAATAATGTTATTGGATTAAATTTTTATATGAAAAACAGGCCAAGTTGTCATTGTTTTTAAGCTATTCAACTCCCCCGCCTAACTGGTAAATTAGAAAAAAGTATTTTAGATGGGTTGTAGGTATTTGGAACAGCTTACTGGAAGATACTACAATGAGTAAGGGAATTGATGATAGCTTTAAGAGGGCCATTGACCTTCGTTGGGGATTATAAATTGGGACTAGGACCAGCCTAGCTGGGCTCAAAACTTGTTACTATTCATCACATTTGTATTTGACTAAAGTTTAAGGACTGCCATTAAAAACTCTTACCTTCTTTTTTTTTTTTTTTTTTTTTTAATTCACATTTCTGTGTTTTTGAATGGACTTTTACATCAGGCAATTGTCCACAATTATTATTAAATGCATACACAGTTTAGTGGTGCTATTAATGAATTATTTCACTTTTCTCTTTTTGTTATTATTTAAAATCAGCTTGGACAACTTTGAAAGTAACGCACAAATAAAAATGTCATAAATATGTGGGCTACTGAAGAAAAGTTTGACTTATTATGAATTTCTTTTTGAATTGTTGTCTCTATGCACTAAGTGACAAAGACAGGGCTGTACCTGGGCAAAATATTTGGAGGAATATGACACATTTGGACATGGGTCATGGTAGGGGTTATGATTGGCAAACTTTGTTTGGGCAAAAAAGGTCAGTTTACGGCATACCCCCAAATTTCTTCTAACTACAGAGCCTAATTGCTGCATGGGCTTGTAGGTCCTCAAACTTTAGGGTCTTCTATAATAAATAATGTATATTTTTCTATATTATGTACCTGTACCTTGACTTTCACATATTGCAATTGCTTGAGGGAATCCCAGATTTAACTCCAAGTTCTGGAGCCTCAGGGCAATAGGTGTGATGTATTTTTTTCTACTACTCATTATAGATTCATCCTAAAAGTATTACACACTTCAGTTTTGCTTCAAAAAAAATTATAATATGTGTACATTTATTAATTTTAAATTAAGTATCCGTAGCTCTAATGACTATATGGATCAAAGTACTAATAATATTTAAAGCATTATATTGCTGCCAATACGTGTTCAGACATGAAAAAAAAAAATATGAGCTGTAGAGTACAAATATTTATTTATTATGTGTATTTAGTATTCAAATTAAAGTTTTTGTTTTCTTTATAGGTTTCGGGATCTTTTCGTCAATACAATTGGATTTCGACGAGCGGAGCATGCTCTTAAGCTAGGAACTCTTTTCCCAGCTGAGCAAGCATTGAAAATAAGTCTTGTGAATGACCTTGTAGAATCACCTGCTGATCTTATGTCAAAAGCTGAAGAAGAAATGGATAGATGGTTGAAGATTCCTGGTTAGTTTCTTCGTTTTCTCTCTTCTTTTGTTCTCCTCAAGGATGCATATGTAAACAGAATTTACTGATATTTATGTTTACCATTTATGGCTGATTGTATTTTACTTTCAAACTGCATTTTTCTTAGAATGTTTTATTATTTATTGTAGTCAACTGTTTTTTCTTTAATGTTATTACTTATTTATTTTTTAGTACTATTTTATCATTTTTATATTTTAACTAATTATGAATGCTACAGACCAGAAATTCCCAAACTTGTACACAGTAGGACTCACTTGAAAACCCCAGTCTGTAACTGCCCATTTCACTAGAGACTGCAGCAATTGTACATTTCAACTTGTAAATTTAAGGCAAAGCTTGGGTATTTAAGCAATAAGTTCCCCAAAGCTTTGTCTTCAATTTACAAGTTGAAATGTACCATTGCTGCAGTGTGCAGTCTATCCCTTATGTGCTAAATCTACTTTAGCTACCAGTTGGTTGGCACTCTTAGCTTCTTCAAGATGATATCTGCCCTCAGCTCAGTTATCTTCTATTCCAGACTAATGAGTCCAAAGTAGGACAAAATTGCAATCTCTGAATGGCATAACTGGGCTGTTGGTATATATTACATATAGTTCTGCCTTAGCCCTGGCTTAAGGCGGATAGCCTACTGCTTAACCCGTTGGGGACGGCAGCCCGCAGAAGAAAACACTCTCTCAAGCCAGCAGCTGTCAGCGCGAACTGCTGTCACGGGCCAGAGCATTTTCTCCCACTAAGCCTAATTCACGATTTCAGAAACTACTCATTACATAATAATCGATAAAATGTACACTTTTCATAGAAATGATACCATTTTTAAAGATGAGATTAAATATAATATATTTTCAATCATAAACAAAAAAAAATCATTAAAATAACAGAACGGAAACTATTAACACTTTTAAAATGAATTATTAGGCTCTTCATCACTTGTTGCAGCCTAATAAATCTCAGACACTTGATATTCCCCTCTGTAACGTCAGAGAGATATATATAAAAGAACCAGAGCAATCTTTTGAAAAAAAGGGGAATAAGCAACGCCTGCCTTCATCATGTGCTTTTCTTTTTGAACCGCTTGCACGTGTTTCTGTCTACATCACTGCAAACCCAATAAATCTCTCAGATACTTCACATACCCTCTGTTCTGATGTCAGAGATATATATATATAAAGGAACCAGAAAAATCTAATGAAAAAATAGTGGATAAGTAATGCCATCTGATAGAAGTTATTTCGTTCCAAAAGTGCATCGTAAATAAACGACAGTAGGCCCTAAAAGACATTTTTCGCTGTAGGGCAGCTTGCACTGTCGTATATTTACTATACCGCGCTCATCCCGAACGGGTTAAACAAGAAATTGTTGTACATCAAAGTTTTTCAAAAATGATTTTGAAACCCAGAATTACATTTTACCCAAAAATAAGAAACAGAATCTTTAAGTCAGCAAATACTATTGTTTCAGTTACCAAAGAAATTAAACAATAGAATTTAATGTTATTATTCTTCACCTTAAATTATGCCATTGAATTGATTCTAGGGGAGGTTAGATTGATAGCTATCTCTTTATCTGTATTAGATTTTACTCTCAGTTTCTACTTGTAAGTAGCAGAACTTATGTTTTCCACTCTGAGAAGATTTAATACTTACCTGTGCACCACTAAGACACAAGAAAAGTGAAATGACACTTCTGCTATAGTCATTCATGTCTGTAAATGAGGATCAAAAGACAAACTGACCCTCGAAACTGTTCATTGAATGTATGCAAGGAATGATCATCTAATCGTAGAAACACTTTTTTCTCTCATAAATTGATATTTAAAGATATTAAACGTAAAATTAACAGTGCCATGGATTTAAAAGTTTTCATTTTCTCTCTTATCTTTTAAATGTAGCAAAAATTTGTGATATTGTATTTTGTTTGGCATACTTATTTCTTATTTTTTCATTTAATTTAGCATTACGCAAAGAACTATTCGACAATTATTTTTCTGTAACTTATGATTCACACTAATATTTTTTTCCTTAAAATATGCTTGTAATGCTTACAATGACTGTTAGCATTCATTCTTTATCGTAAACAAACACGAGTGTGGAAATAACCTGTAGTAGTGATCTGAAGTAAAAGTTAAGGTTTTCCTTCAAGTACAGTTGTGCTTCCATATATTGAAGTAGCAAACTGCATAAAAAAACTGATGTGTAGAGTTTTGATTCATAAAAGAGTTCTTAGTTTTTTGATAATTATTCCTTAAACATAAAATTAAAGCAAATGTTTTTATATGAAATTCTATTTCTGATTTATATACGAGTAAGCTATGAAAGCTAATAATTTAAATATGAATTAATAATCAAAATTTATTGAATACTACAAAATTATCAAAAATAGTAACCTAAGCAGTTTCTACATCAGTCATGGCTGCATTTGTAAAAATAATTATTAAAAAAAATCTATAAATATCTTAACTGAACAACCAGTTTTGTTACAAGTTTAGCCAAGAAATGTTCCCATTTATTCAGTCCTTTAAAAATTTTATCAGAGACATTGACTGTGAAATAAAGTCGAAGACATATTTTTCCAAACATTCTTAGCACTTCCTTTTTTGGTGCCTAGAAAATGTGGATAGATTTTCTTTGAAAATAGGCTGATTTAGGAAAAATTATCTAACACCAGGAGTAGCTTAGACAATTTTGATAAGACAGGCAACAACCAAAATTTGAAACGATTTGCCGAGATTTATGAATTTCAGAACAAAATAACTACTTGTTTATCCATCCTTCCATGTCACTTTACTTGTGATTTTCATAGTGATCCTAACTGAAGTTCCTTTTTCTCTTGACCTCAATCTTCATATTTCAAATGATCTAAAGTGGCATAAAATCTCTCTATGTCTTGAAAAATAGTTCAATAAATATAAACATTTTTGATATATAGAAAGTTTTTCTGTATGATGAACATGGGGATTTGCTAAAAGTTCGATATATAGAAAATTTCGATGAGGATGTTTGTATTTTTATTCCAAAAAATTTAAAGCACATATTCTTAAAGGTTAAAATTTCAAATTTCACTCTCAGTTAGACATGCCCTCCGTCCCCTCTCCTATGTATTGTGCATCCGCTCTGATTATCAAAACCGACCACCTTTGACGTGAGCTCCAATGCTCATTGAAGCATCAAAACTTAGCTCACTCTAGATTGAATAGTAATCTTGATTTTTAAATCAATATTTTTTTTCTTTACTATTTTTTACAGATGCAGCCCGAATAATGACAAAAGTGAGTTTGCGCAAGCCAGCTGTAGATAAATTAATATCTTATGAAAAACAAGAACTTGAAGAAATAATTCGACTCATGAACAGAGAAGAAACACAAAAGATGTTAGGGAAGTATTTTGAAAGTCTTAAGGGGAAAAAGAAATGAATAATGAGAGGTGTTGTATAAGTAAGAAACTATATGTTTTGACTTTTTTTATTTTATTACGTATGTTTTTTTTTTTTTTTTTTTTTTTTTTTTGATACTGAAACTCAATGATTACATTTCAATGTGCCTTTTTCAGAAAATTTCTATTTGTTTTTTTTTAATATTTTAGTGTTGATAAATTAATCTGAAAGATTATATGTGCAACAGAAAATGTATTTTTATCTCTTTCTGTGTGAGTATTTCAATTGAATTGGATAAATGTTGTTTTTAATAAAGTATATTTTGAGTAAAAAAAGCTTTGTTTAATTTTGCACAAATGAAAAAAAGTTCAAGTTTTTTTTTCTGCTAAGTATAACAGAAATACAACTTTTTTTCATTTACAAACATAGCTGATGCATTAGGAATGTTTTTTAAATTCAAAATTGGGCATCCTCATCGCTATATTATTGCTTTGACCAAGGAATGCTGTTTCAACTCTTAAAAAGTCGAACTTGATATATAGTGTAATATAAAAACCATATCCTACCAATTTACCCATAAAACCAGGGCTGCAGAATCGGTAAGAAAATGGTAGAATTTGGGACTCTTAGAGCCTTTGATTCCCAACCTTCACCCAAAATCAATCCAACTACAACTCTGCATTTCTGTAAAATTCTAATACCCTGTTATGTTGCTTTACAGGGCTGCCACTGAATTTGGTTAATAAAAGTTGTTGCTTTAAAAGCCTGTTATAGGAAAATTAGTCTCCAAAATATTGCCAGATGTAGAAAATAGTCTTCTTGTTAGATAGCTTTTATGTCATAAGTCATCCTGCATCACTTCATGCTTTGACTTATTGCGGTTGTTTCCAATATCTTCATTGTCCTCTCTGAATTTTAAGTAAAGCCAGCAATTTTGAAGAGGGTCTATATATAGGAGAGCACATTGAGATTTCGGGGGGGGGGGGTAGTTTCCTACCTGCTAAGTAGGAAAATATTTGATTTATAACTAAAGAACTCTAATCGAAGAAAATTCATCTATCACTGTAAAATCTAAAATTTATTAACGGTGATAAACGAGGGTTGACTCTCATATAGTAAAACTTCGATAATTAGACATATCTTTCGTATGGAATGAAAGGGGGATTGTTAATACATAAATGAACTTATTAAGTGGTTTTTTTTTTTTTTTTTGCTTAGTACTATGTGTGAACTGATAATTCTAGAACAGTAGTACCCAATTTACAGCTTGTGGCCTGTTGATTCGTTCAATGTTACACATCAAAAAGCTGAACTAATGACCATGTCACAAAGCTAGAGCCAAATTAGGAATTGGTTTCTGAAAAACATGAACTTGATTAAAAAAAAAAGCATCAAGTAACAGTAACAGCAATTTCTGGATTGTAATTTTCTCTTCTTTCCCATATTTTCCCATGCTATTAGAAAATAATAATATTGTTACAAATCTTGTAAATAGTTGTTGTTTTTCCTGCCTTGCTTTATTTTCATTAGTTTTGGTTTTATCTGGCGACATGTTGCAAATTTTTCTTATCGCTAGAATTTGTGAATGGATTGTTCAAAGTTATGAATGAAACAAAATGTTCCAGGTTTTTCTCGAATATTGTCGTAATTTCTTTCCGTGTATAAATAGCTGGCCTTGAACACAAGTCAGGCAGTTGTTTTCAGATTTGATCTGGTGACTCGTTTTTTTATTCGCTTTGAGCGGATGGTTGTTTTGCTTTTGTAATTGCTTAATTACTGTTCACGTTAGATACGTGGTGCTGAATTACTGTACAGTGTACTGTTTGCTGCTTAATTGCTGATGTTTAGCAATTGTTTTCTGCTCTTATTGTAAATAGTGTACGTACTTGTAAATAAATTTAGTTACTTCCTCAAGATTGGAATGCTCATTTGAAGAAAGTTGAAGGTGCTACGGACTCGTTACAATTTTGGCGCCCAACGTGGGGCATCTTCAAGGACTTTCTTGGAATTACCTGTGAATTCGGACTTTTCTTCCTAAGGACTTTTTGACTTCGGAATTTTATGGTGATTACTCGAGCAATGGAGGAACAACTGCAAAAACTCCTTGATGCGATCAACGCTGTTAAAAGTGACATGACTGCGAATCAAGAACAATTAAAAAATGACATGGCTGCGAATCAAGAACAATTAAAAAATGACATGGCTGCGAATCAAGAACAATTAAAGAATGATATGGCGATTATGGCTACTAATCAAGAACAATTAAAAATTGATCTGGCAACTAATCAAGAACAATTGAAAAATGATATAGCTGAAGAAATTAAAAGCGATTTAACGTCAATGAAAAGTTTGGTGGAAAGTAAATTTACCAATGTAGAAAATAAAGTGGAGGCTCTGGAAGAGAAAGTTGACAGCGTTGAGAATCGAATCACCACAGTAGAAAACAATGTTTAAAAGAAAATTAAAGAACTTGAATCGAAGTTATCAGCCTCCTCCAACAACTCAAGTGACTGTGTAGCTGCAGCTGGAACTTCTCATCCATCCATCAAACTGGCTACGTTTGACGGGAAGACCTCGTGGAATATTTACAAGAAGCAGTTCCTCATCGTTGCAGAAGCAAACTCCTGGGACTCTTCCACGAAAGCCTGTCAACTTGCAGCCTCGCTGAGAGGGGATGCAGCTGATATACTACAGACCTTCCCAGAGGACAAGCACCATGACTTCGAAGCCTTATCATCGGCCTTGGAGCTTCGCTTTGGCGAATCCTGCCAAAAAGAATTCAGCCAACTCCAGCTGAAATCCCGACTGCAGAGGGCCGGAGAGACTTTGCAAGTTTTTGCAGCAGACGTCGAGAGGCTTTCCCATCTCGCCTTCTCGAACTGTCCTTCGGATGTTCGCAAAAACCTGGCTCTGAACTACTTCATAGACGGAGTGCGAAGTCCAGAAATTCAGACGGCTCTCCGGATGGCGGACATCAAAGATCTTAAATCTGGTCTAGTCTACGCAATGAAGTTCGAGGCTGCACAGCAAACATCCCGCAAGGATCGCCATTCAATCAGGAGCGTGGAAGTGAGTGCCCCGGATTCGAATTCGACTCGTCTCTCGGAAATTGAGCGACAGGTCATAGAGATCCTGAAGAAGATTACGGCTCGCAAAGACCAAGGTAGACAACCACTGAAGTGCTGGAAATGTGGCGGTGAGGGCCACGTACGAAAAAACTGCGAAGCCCGCCAAGAAACAGGAGGGAAGAGCACCTCTCCCTCTCCAGCTCAGGAAAACTAAGCAATGGCAATCTCGCGGGGCGGAGGTCGCCAAATTGGAATGAGCCCCATCCCAAAGTTTTCCAGATTTCTTCGAGAAGTGGCGGCTGCAACGGACTCTTCATTTACGCATATGTGAATGGGTTTCCCTGCGAAATGATTGTGGACACAGGAGCCAACGTTACCATCATTAGGACTGATGTGGCTCATCAATTTGGACTCAAGATCTTATGGACGCCGCCCTGCGTTACTCTTCAAACTGTGACAGGTGACAAAATCGAGATTGAGGGAAAAGTGAACGTAGAAATAATGTTCGGGAGCGCCACTTACCATCATACGGCATTCGTCGCTGACATTACAGATCCCTTCATTCTCGGACTGGACTTTTTGAGAAAATTTGATTTTTCTATTGACTTTAAAAATAATGAGCTGCACTCGATGAGGGAAGACATAGTGATTTTCAATACCGAAAATAACTTAAAATCTGCTCATCAAATAATAGCCCAAACTGATTCATTGATTCCCTCTAGATCAGAAGTACTAATACCTGGCTCCATCAAAAAAAACAACAGCTTTAAATTCGGCTTAATTGAATATCCTAACCAGAATAATAGCCCAAAAGGAGTACTAGTGGCATCTACACTTGTGGACCTTTCAAAGAATGCAGTTCCTGTGAGAGTCGCCAATGTGAGTGAAAGACCGAGGAATATTAAGAAAGGAGAAGTGTTGGCAACTTGTACTCCCGTAAACTGCATCATCAGAAGAATTGATTCCTCCGAGACTGTGTCTTCCGAGTCCTTGACTTCGAAATTAATTGGGAGTGCACCATTATCGAAGGATCGAAGAAACGCTGCGGAAAAATTGGTGGACAACTTCAAGCAGGTGTTTTCATCTACATCCGAGGATGTTGGTCGAACGAATTTAACGCAGCATAGAATCGACACTGGAGATCATCCCCCTATCAAGCAGCATCCAAGACGACTACCGTTCGCCAAGAAGGAAGAGGTTGAGATCCTCTTGAAAGAGATGCAGGAGAATGACGTCATCGAACCCTCATCCAGTCCTTGGGCATCCCCTATCGTCTTGGTCCGAAAGAAAGACGGCTCCACCAGATTTTGTGTTGATTACCGACGCCTGAATGACATCACCAAGAAGGACAGTTACCCTCTTCCACGGATCGATGACACTCTGGACACCCTTTCCGGACACAAGTGGTTTTCGACCCTGGATTTAAAGAGCGGCTACTGGCAGGTGGAGATACACCCCGACGACCAAGAGAAGACGGCGTTTACAACCGGACAAGGCTTGTGGCAGTTTAAAGTGATGCCGTTCGGCCTCTGCAATGCACCAGCCACGTTCGAGCGTCTTATGGAGTCAGTGTTACGAGGACTTTCTTATGAATCCTGTCTTGTCTACTTGGATGACATCATCATCATAGGACGCAGTTTTGAGGAACATTTGGCTAATCTTAGGAAGGTGCTGCAAAAGCTTAAGGAAGCCAACCTGAAGTTAAGCCCGTCCAAATGTAATTTGTTCCGCCATGAGGTGAACTACCTTGGTCACATTATCTCTTCAGAGGGTGTACGAACAGATCCAGACAAGGTATCCGCAGTCAAGAATTGGAGCCGCCCCGAAAATGTTCATCAGCTGCGAAGCTTCCTGGGGCTCTGCACGTACTACAGGAAGTTTGTGAAGGGTTTTTCCAACATTGCACGACCTTTGCATAAGCTGACGGAATCAAACAAAATTTTGAATGGTCCAAAGAATGCGAGGATGCATTTCTACACTTGAAGGAGGCTTTAACATCAACGCCTATTCTCTCTTATCCTCAGCCTGGGAAATCCTTCATACTTGACACTGATGCGAGCCACGAGAGCGTTGGAGCTGTTTTATCTCAAGAAATAGACGGTAACGAACATGTCATTGCCTACTGGAGCAAATGCTTATTCAAGTCGGAGCGAAATTATTGTGTCACGAGAAAGGAATTGCTCGCCATAGTTAAAGCTGTAGAACATTTCCATCATTACCTCTACGGCCGTAAATTCCTGCTCCGGACTGATCATGCCTCTTTAACTTGACTGTTGAATTTCAAGAATCCAGAGGGCCAGGTAGCCAGGTGGATACAGCGGCTCCAGGAATATGACATCGAGATTAAGCACCGAAAAGGTTCGTCACACGGTAATGCTGACGCATTATCAAGAAGACCTTGTTCCGAGAACTGCCATTATTGCTCCCGAATTGAGAAACAGTACGGGATGACAATCCCTACTGCCTGTCAAGTTACTGCTACTTCATCATCTTCAGATCCTGATCCATGGGGTGACGACCAAGTTAGAAAAGATCAGCTTGAAGACCCAGACCTAAAGCCTATCATAGAGTTAATGGAAAAGGACAGTCGGCGACCTAGTTGGCAAGACGTTTCTATCTACAGTCCTGCAACGAAGAGATACTGGGCTCTATGGAAATCTCTCCAGTTGCGAAATGGCGTCCTGTATCGGAAATGGGAATCTGACGATGGTAAAGCATTCAAATGGCAGTTACTCATTCCCAGATCAAGAATTCCAGACGTTCTAAAGGAATTGCACAATAGTCCGACTGGAGGACACTTTGGTATCCTGAAAACCCTCCACAAGGTTCGAGAGCGCTTCTTCTGGAGCAAGGCGAAGGATGACGTGGAGAAGTGGTGTCATTCTTGTGACGCCTGTGCTGCCCGTAAAGGACCGAAGAGAAGAAGCCGCGGGAAACTACATCTTTACAACGTAGGAGCTCCTTTCGAACGAATCGGGATCGACATTCTTGGTCCTCTACCGAAAACTACTGATGGGAACAAATACATCCTCGTTGCCATTGACTATTTCACCAAATGGCCCGAAGCATATTCCATTCCGGATCAAGAAGCTACCACTGTAGCAGAGACTCTAGTCCAGCATTGGATCTCGAGATATGGGACACCTTTGCAGATCCATTCCGATCAGGGAAGAAACTTCATCTCTGCTGTGTTTAAGGGCCTATGTGATATCCTCAAAATTGAGAAAACTCGAACGACACCACTACACCCACAATCGGACGGCATGGTGGAGAGATTCAACAGGACAATCCTTAATAATCTCTCGCTTATGGTCTCCAAAAATCAACAGGATTGGGACAAGAAACTTCCTCTGTTCCTGCTGGCCTACCGCAGTGCTGTCCACGAGACCACCGGATATTCCCCATCACAGATGCTCTTCGGCCGAGAGCTTCGGCTGCCTTGTGATCTCGTCTTCGGTCTCCCTCCAGATGCGCCTTCATCGCCTGAGGAGTACGTCCAAGATCTCTGGGCCCGGTTGGAAGACGTTCATCACTTCGCACGGGAGCGAATCAACATCGCGACGGAGAAAATGAAGACCCGATACGACACAAGGTCCACTGGCCATGACTTTCAAGAAGGTGACAAGGTGTGGCTATGGAATCCCATCCGACGTAAAGGTCTGTCACCCAAATTGCAGTCGCATTGGGATGGACCCTACACAGTCCTTCACCGGCTGAACGACGTCGTAGTGAGGATCCAGAAGTCATCACATTCAAAACCTAGGGTTGTACATTATGATCGGCTAGCCCCATACTATGGCCATAGTTCGTAAAATAAATCTAAAGCTACCATGGTAATTTGTTTGTAAATTTTGTAAATAACTTTTGCCTTTAATTGTCTGTAATATGACTTTATCAATGTTAGTGTTTCTTTCATGTTCTCATTGTTATTGTTTATCATGTTTATGATTGGTCATCATGTAATGTGTGTATCTGTAAGTTTTCCCTTGCTTCCTTTCTGGGGATTGTACTGCCCGGGACGTGCAGTCCTTGGGAAGGGGGCAATGTTACAAATCTTGTAAATAGTTGTTGTTTTTCCTGCCTTGCTTTATTTTCATTAGTTTTGGTTTTATCTGGCGACATGTTGCAAATGTATCTGAAGATATCACTTTTATCATCTGTATACCGGCCCTGAAACACTTTGCAGTTTTTACACTTGCCCTAACTTTAATAAGCGTGGAGACATTTTCGCGTGGTTTTTTTTCTTATCGCTAGAATTTGTGAATGGATTGTTCAAAGTTATGAATGAAACAAAATGTTCCAGGTTTTTCTCGAATATTGTCGTAATTTCTTTCCGTGTATAAATAGCTGGCCTTGAACACAAGTCAGGCAGTTGTTTTCAGATTTGATCTGGTGACTCGTTTTTTTATTCGCTTTGAGCGGATGGTTGTTTTGCTTTTGTAATTGCTTAATTACTGTTCACGTTAGATATGTGGTGCTGATTTACTGTACTGTGTACTGTTTGCTGCTTAATTGCTGATGTTTAGCAATTGTTTTCTGCTCTTATTGTAAATAGTGTACATACTTGTAAATAAATTTAGTTACTTCCTCAAGATTGGAATGCTCATTTGAAGAAAGTTGAAGGTGCTACGGACTCGTTACAATATTTTGAAATTTCATATGTGTTCTGGCTTGCAAGAATATTTTAATTTGAAGTGCAGCCCTCATGTAGAAAAGAGTTGGGTACTACTGTTCTAGAGTAGCAAAATTTGCTTAGGGGGGGAGGGGGTCGTGTTTCACAAATTTAGAAGTTAAACTCTTTGTTTTAAAGTTTTCTTCGTTGAGTTTTACATAGTTATCTAAGTACAGTACATACAGTATTAAGTTATTTTCCATTTTTATTTTGGTCGCTTAGTCATTTTTTAGTTTCACAAATCACTTGTATTGTTTATGAAGACTTTTATGTAAATAATAACACAATGCTAATGATTGTTTTTTTATTTCACAAAATATTATGAGTATATTTGATACAAGAAACGAGAATATGCTGTCATATCTAAATTTTATTCATTTCATTCAAGAAACTTATCAAATCATTTCACGCAAAATATATAGTTTATTACAGTTACATTTTTTTTTTACAAAATATCTAAACAAGTGTATAAAAGATCAACTAGATAACAATATGTATATAGGCCCAGCAAATATATACAAACAGGAAGAAACACAACACATATAACATAATAATTGTGCAGCAGTTGAAAAAATAATATTGGCTCTGCTACAACTGAACGATTACTGAAAAACATCTTACAACTACGCATTATAAATTCTAGTAATAACTGAAATTGCATCACTAGGATTGGTATTGCTGAAACCTGAATACATGTCATTATTTCATTCAGGTTAAATTGAAAATCCTATTATATCACTTGGTCATGTCTGTTTATAACATTAAAATGTCAAATCATGTTAACAAATAATATTGTTTAGTGTGAGGCAATTCTCACTTATTTATCACAGGTAAAAGCAAAATAAATATTTGCAATATGACTTTCTGACAAGGCAGATTCCTTATCAAGTATGTGCCATTTGTTTCTGCTATATAAAAATAAGGCAATAAAAGTGGGATTATGGTACACTTTTATAAGGTCCTTAGAAAGTAGCAAGCACCTCACAGTTCTAACAGAATTGTGCTGACGGCAATTGTCAAGATTAAATCAATTATAAAATCTTCCTGATTGTATTTAAGTCATAACTCTAATGATTTGTTAAAAATGTAAATGCTACTCATATATTCAACTCGCTGAAAGAGCATGACATCAAACGCAATGCTGGTGCAATTCTGGAGCTCTCTGGAAGATGGTAACTGCTCAACTACAATAGCAGTATAGGTCGGATTGAGTTGTTGACATTTCTGAGTTTGTATGGAGTTCCAGATTTTTCTATTCACCTACTTGGAAATTGAAAATTCTAAATGAATTATCAATCACTAAAATACTTCCAGCTTGATATTTTTCTTTGCAGTTTCATTCTCTTGCACCATTCTGATGCTGTTTTCTTCTCTGCTTAAAAAGATTCATCACAGCAGTCTCTTTGAATCTTATTTTGTATTTAACTAAAACATTCTCCAAAATATGCTCTTTGGTATTTTGTACAAGCAATTAATATTGTTCGTGTAGACACGCTCTACACCTAATTGTAATTGTAAAAGATACTTGAAGACACTGGTAAAATATTCAGTTGTCAATAGCTTGATATGTAAAAGTAGAAGTAAATGATTTTACTGTTTAGAGCCACATTTTTTTTCTCTTGAGTAGTTTGGCAAGTGAGCTGTTCTATGTATGAAGAAAAAAAGAAAAATCTTTTCCATAATTATTTGCTATTATGGAACTGTTTGAGGAATAAAATACCCTTTTCTTTTTTAAGTAAGGTATTTTAAGAATTCATAAACATCAGCATCACATATTTGCAAGCATATATATTTCAAGTTGCTTTTTTTAAGCTAAGGAGAATTTCAAGTATTTTGGTCAATATTTTCCATGTTTTTATTCAGCTCTGTAAAAGTCATGGGCATTGAACTCATTCGTTTAGTCATGTAAACATTTTGTTTAGTGTTATTTTTCTAAACACAGAGGTTTTGCAGACAATAATAATTAGCCAAACTTGGCATAGCTCTAAATATGTTTCGTAATAAAATGACATAGCACAAATTACAAACTTATTTTGTCCTTTGTTGAATTCATAGTCACAACAAACGAATTTTCCCCTTGATTCCAAGATTCATTAATTGTAAGTGATCAATATGTTAACCATTTGCAACACAAGTACAAGTTATACTGCAATGCAGTATTTTTTTTCTCAAAAAATATTAAAAAAAAGAGACAAATATTAAATCAATTTAAAGTAACAAAAATCACAATTATGTATTTCAAATACAAAACAATTCGTTTAACAAAGCACACCAAAAATTAAAACAAGAAAAGTTTCTAGTTTTCTAAGTTCATTTCACTTTGATAATTTCTTAGTTAAACAAAATACATAATAATGAAGCATAACCCAATATGCTAGCTCTATAGCATGTGCCTATTTAAAAAGTCCCAATAACACTGAAACAGTTTTATTTGAATTGAATTTAAAAAGAGATGAAATGAAAGTTTAAGTTAAAGATGATGATTTCCTAAAAACCAAGTCAACTAATTCATTTCAAGTGGTTCAACACTAAGTTAATAAAAATAGTTGTTGAGCACCATTACATGATTCTCGATTTTTTGATTAGAATATGGCACAATAACTACTAGAAAATCTTTCTCTCTTTCATTTCTACTGTATACACATTTAGTATGTTTGGGATAGTAAACAATAAATAACATCACATCAACAAAAAGAAAAATACTTTAAAATGTAACAAAGTACAACATCAAAACTCGTATTAAAAACATATACAAATATCAAGCTCTTACACTCTTTTAAGTAGGGAATGATTAGCACCTACTTTTGGAAGTGTAAAATTTGCAATAGCTACTATTTTAATTTTTAAGTAACGATAAGAATATTTCATAAGAGATTCTTATTCTACAAATAATAATATAAGGCTGCTGTGTAAATTGAATATCATTCAAATTGAAAAAAAAAATTAAAAAGTAGATTAAATGCAATGGCATTACTGCATGATAACGCTTTGGTGTAAAATCATAAAAATGTCATTTATATCTTTCTTGCACTACATTGGTGGTTGGAACTATCACGAATTTTGCTAAGCGCATGAATGAAGAGAAAATATTTTTGAGTAATTCTCATTCTATCCCAAAGATGTTAGAACTCCTGTAATATTGATACATAACGCCTAATATTCAAGGTCACATGTTTTCAACACTAAACAAGGCTGTAACATTTACCTAGACAAAGTCGATCACAATTTCGAATTCAAATGAGCCTAAATTAATACACAGACATTTCACACAAAAAGTTGCTTTTGGCATGTATAAAAATAATATTCACACTTCAATTTACTTTCTTGTGCAAACCGGAAAATGTCCTGAAAGAAATCTTTGGTAAAGTTCCGAGTCTAAAGTGATACATAGAACTATAAAAAGTAGTCCTAGTTGTAAATACTGAGTATCACAGAGGAAAAGGAATTTCTTCTGAACAATAACTGATAAATTTTTGATTCAATCTGGCACTTGTGTAATCTGCAATGTTGGAGGAGCTTCTAATAACCCTGCAAGAAAAAAAAAAGGTTCTTAGCATTTTTGTCATAAGAATCAGACATTTAAGCTTTATGTTTATACTTCCAGCATTATTGTTTGATCAAAGAAATGTGAACTAAAATTTAATTTTACCTAGCATTTGAAGGGGCAAGTGAATAAAGGTGGTATGTGACAATTTTTTAATTTCTGGAAAAAGCTTTCCAAAAAAATGTTGTGTTATTTTTATTTATTATTATTTTTTCAATGGATTTTTCTCAATGGCTAAAATGGGGTCCTATTCTTAGTTACCAACCATTTCTATGACTAAGGGGACATGATACTGATGAACTTATCCGTGCTAAAAAGTAAGTTTCAAAAATTATCACATATCACCTTTATCCACTTGCCCCTTCATTTGTAAAAATGCATTAAGAGGGAGAATGGAATAAAGAAAGGAAATCAACTGTTACTAAGCTCTTAATTGATTGAAAGTTTTCCTTCTATAGACGGATTTCCGTCTTTTTTTCTTTAAATTTCAGATGAAATTGGACTACTAAATTATATTCTACTTTGATTATTTTCAAATGTTTTTATTTCTGTTTGTAACTACCTGAACTGTAACGATTTTCACTAGGGATTAAACCTGATACTGGTTTTTCATATTACTTTATTTAAAATTTGAATACAGTTTAGTCTTGATAACTTAAAGTCCGGAGGGGCTGGCTAAAAGGTTTAAGTTATTGGCAGTTCCTACAGCCTTCACAAGAGTTAGAGATCCAATGAAAACTTTGAGATAAAGAAACATTTGAATTATAAGGTTTTGTGTTATCGAAACGCAACTGTAAGCAATGGTTTTCCAGTAATAATAAATTCAATAATTTTTGTTAAATGCTTAAGAACTTAAATGACCTTAAGTACTTTTATATTTTATTCAAATCAAGTTTGATTCCCTCAATTCATAGGGTTTTGAAACAATTCTTATTTATTTAAAAGAATGTGCACATGGTCCTTAACTCACCATATTTCTGTTCCCCCTCCCCCATTAAAACTCCATATAAAAAATAGGAAGAAAGATGAGTAAAAGGTGTTAAGTTCAGAAAAATCGCAGGTCCTCTACTGGCCAAAATCTTCTCCCAGATAAGGACGTTTTGTTTTTAATAATTCAGAATTTTCTCCTGGAGAGGTGAAGGTGATCTTTCTTTTAAATGTGTATCTATCTATGCCGGGTGTGATGGGGTGGTTTGTGTTTAAAGAAATTGAAGTTTCACTAAAAGCTTATACATACAAACTACACAAAATGCCATTTTTATTTTTCATAATTTAATTTTTTTTTAATTTCTATCATTCTGTATCATGCACCCCTGCCATCTTGCAATAAACATTACACATCGCATTCGAGCTTACCGTTGTCAGGCATGTGAACTGTCCTTTTCCGTCCCGAATGCTTTTATTTAAGGTTGGACTCTCTGTTTCTTCAAAGTTCCTCCCCCACACTTATATAGCCTAAGCTGATGACATAAGATCGCGGCAATTCTGTATTTGACGAAACACTCGCCCCCGCACAGTAGCTGATCCACAGAGGAAGCGATGGGTAGATTCCCCCCCCCCCCCCACCCAATCGCCTCAAAAAAAAAAAAAAAAGTTTAAATATTTTGTCAATTTCTGGAAAAAGACCGACCTCGTTTCCACCAATATCACAATAATTGCGTTTTTAGGACTTTAATTCCAAACATTTTCCACAGAAAAGTTTCCTGTCCTTCTAGCTACCGAAAAGTGTTTAACGTTTTGCACTTTGGAGCTTCAATTTCAAAAAAATGCCGATGGAGATTCTTTGAACCCACTCCTCCCAGTAACGTAATCTAAGTCGGCCCCTGTAATCGCCTTTTTAAGACTCCAGTTCTGAAAATTTTCCAATGTAAGACCACAGAATCTCTCTCCCTAAGATCACAAAAAATGTCAAAAATTACGTCTTTGGAGCTTAAATATTGGCGCATTTTCAGGAGATATTTGTGATCCCTATGTCTTCTCCTAATGTCATTAAAAATGGCATACAGTTGCGTGTAAAACTTCAATTCTGAAAACTTTTCGGAAGTCAACTCCTAAAATCAATTCGGATCGTCCATCATTGCATCTTAAAGAAATTTTAAAACTGAAAAGTTGAAGAAAAATTCTTGAATCGGCGTCTTTATACCAAAGTTGGCCAACAACAGCGTTTTTAAGACTCCATTTTCGAGTAATTTCCATGGAAAGATCCGAACCTCTGATTAGCGAAGATCGTCCAAAATTACGTTTTTGAACTTCTTTCGAAAATTTTCCAGGCCAAAGTTCCTAACCTCTTCCTTTCCTCTAATGTCCTAAAAGAAGATTTTCAATTGCATTTATTAGACATTGGTTGGGAAAAATTTAAGAAAAGTCCTCAAGTCCTTCTAGCTTCCAACATCATTTTGAAGATCGCCTACAGCTGTGTTTTTTAAACTTTAATATCGAAACATTTCTAGACGGGTGCTGAAGCCAATTTTTTCCCCTTATAATTTCATCAAAATTGGTCAACAATAGGGAAGTTTTCGATTTTTTACTTTTATTTGTAAATGATGGAGTAACACACACGAATAGCGTCAGTAACAAAAAATATTTCGATACGAAAAGTAGTTTTTTTCGAAAATAATTTTAAAAGTTTAAGCGACGGTTACGTGACAGAGGGCTGGTAGATTTTTCGCTCTTCGACCGCGAAGTGTCGAGTTTTTGCGAGAAACTTTTAGCAATCGGGCCGAACGGAAACCGTTTCACCGTGCTTTCTTAACGCTGTTCCTAAGGATTGCCGGTGATAGGCAAAACTCGCCAAGTATTGCCTCTCTAAAAATTTGAATAAGGTTTTCGCAGCAAAAAGTTTAAAACAATCATCGCTGACAGGTTATTGGATTGCCTTTTGACAAATCTTATTTCCGTAGTGGATTATTAATAGACTTAAACTAACTGATAACGAAAGAAAAAAAAAACTTTGCAATGAAAAGATAATAAAGCTGCAACTCAATTATTGCGGGTGAAGGTGAAAGGCTGAAATTAAAGCCATTCCACGTCACTAGTTTCGTTTTCGAGGCGCGCTTTTTTTTTGTGCGTGGGGTTTTAAAAATATCATTAAAAATCAATCATTATGTTTTTAAATGCGGCGATCGTGAACTTTTGTGTTTCGTAAGTCTCTTAACAATATCTAGTAGTCAAAGTTGGAATATTTAATAGATCGAAACTTCTCTATTGTATCTCAAAACGTCATTTTCAAAATTTTTCCGAGAAAAACTACAGAAACTCCCTTTTATAAGCATTCTTAAAAATCCTCTAAAATCGTGTTTCAGAGCTCCAATGTCGAAAAACAACTGCGGAGAATTCTTAAATACCGTCTCTTCCTTTCACGTCACCAAAGATGTACAACAATAGCGTTGTTAAATCTCCAATATAGAAAAAATTCTGCAGAAGAGCCACTAAACCACCCTCTTCCTTATACCGGCAGAGATCATCAAAAATTGAGATTTTAGAAAAAAAAAAATCAGGAAAGAACACGCAACGCAAACACACCTAGTCTGGTGAGAATATTTAACAGTTTAATCAACTAACCAATCCGTAACTATCTCAAAATTTTGATTGCAGTTCCAATTTTTATAATTACCTTTCTCCTCAAAATGAGGAGAATCAAATCTTTACGAATTGAGAGCCTAAATGACTACTGAATATAGCTTCTGAGATTTCAAACGAATCAAAAGCTCATGGATTGGAACTCGCTAATGGATCCAGAACACTCACTTTTCTCGCGGTTGCTAAGAAAGTTCATCTTCATTGGCTATTTGATGCTTGTACTTTTCTGGCCGTTAAAAATTTACTTAAATTTCAATCTTGCTTTCATTTTTATATATATATGGTAAGTATGGTTGAAGAGAAAAATCAACCTAAATAAACTACAAATTACCTCGAAAATAAAACCCATAACTGTTTTAAGACTTTTCATTATTCAAAAAAAAAAAAAAAAAAAAAACTCACCCACACAACAAGAAGGCTCTAGGGCCATTCCATGAAAAGTGAAACCAATTGGTCAAAAATTCATATTGAAGTTATGTTGCTATGTTATACATCATTTTAAAGCTTAAGATGTATATTTTAAGAATCCTGCATTGGTTTTTTGGTGAGAGTTAGAATAATACTTGTTTTCTTAGTTGGAAGTACGGATATTCACGAACTTGTAAAAATCAGAAAAAAGAACACATTTTCAAATGCATATTTCTCATCGAAAAATAAAAACAAAAATAACTACTTGTAGCACAATTTTAACTACTAAGACGGTACTATAATAATATGCATTTATTAATTTCTTTTGAATTGATCTAAATGGTGTGGTTGAAGTTTGAAAAAAAGAAGTTTGATGTTACGTCTGTAACAAAAAAGAAGCAAAAGTTGTCATTACGTCCTAATTGGCAAATTCTTAGAGTAATTGCCCACCATAGTTAAAAATATTGCAACTGATTTAGTTTTTAAATTATTGCTGTTACAGACGTAACATTTCGGACATAACAAATGGCTCTATGTTACGTCCGTAGCAAAAGTAAATCTCTAATTAAATAGATAAAAAGCACAGGATGAGCAATACATGTATATGGCATAATATGGTACGAGTACTAAAGTTTCTGGTATTCTGATTTTGAAATTTTTAATTATGTCGGCATGTAATTGAAATTTATTTCTTAAGATTAATAAAATACACATATGGTATAACTGATTATAATTTATACCTCAACTGGCATTTTTTGCTACGTCACATGGAAAGGGAGCTGTGGATGGAGCTGGGGGTATGGTCATCAAGCACCAGGTTTGGCAGAGAGTAAGATCTAGAACAGCATTTGTCAACGACGCTCTTTCCATTTTTCAGTGTGCAAACTCCATTGCAGAAAAAGTTAAAATTATTTATATGCCCCAGGAAAATGTTTTAAAGCTGACGCCAAAATTGGGGGCACGGTGGGCTAACATCGCGAATTTGCTAAAAGCCCGCGAAATGCATTGTTTTCGAACAGAATACGAAAATGCCTTTCGAATTTCGAGAACGTCGGACGAAAAAGGACACATTTTTTCATTCAAAAAAAAAAAAAAAAAATCAAAATTGATCAACTGTCACCAAGAAGGTTAAATTTTAGTTTGGTACTAGTATTCTGCTATATCATCCAACATTTTCAAATTTTTAAGTTCTCCTTAGACCTATCACTGATTCCAGGGAGGAATTTACTTTTCCCGATTTTTTTATGTAGCAGCCCCATTATGCATTAATTTTAAGAATACAAATAAATAAATTTGTGTGAAGGCCCTTCTAAACTTTTCTTGTGTCAATCTTTCTTGGAAATAATTGTCTTAAGATGCATTAATTTATTGTTACATATTGACATATCGGCATATGCTCTCAACTCCCCCAGACTTACCCAAATTTTCTAAAACTGTTACAGTATAACTTAAAATATTGAAATAATGTGTTAATTAATGCTACTGTATTGTTTTAGCACAAAAATCTTTGTTTATTCCTGCTTTAAAATACTGTTTTCTACTTTCAAATCAGAGATGTTACGTCTGTAACACCACTTTGTTTCGTCCGTAACAAGTTTATGAATTTTTTTCACAAATTCGGCAGTCAAAATCCACACAATCTTTATGGTTTTAGAAAGCTTGAAGTCTCTAGAACACGTATTAAAAAAAAAAAAAGTTCAAAATTTCCGTATAATTCAGACGAATATTGTAAGTTGTATGACATCGAGTTTTTGCTGTTTTGTGAATTACGTCTGTAACAGGCAGTTTTTAATTTCTGTATTTTTTTGTAATTAAGCAATCTGCACGCAAATTTAATGTAGCATAAACATCATCAAGTTACACTACAGAAAAAAAAATTGAAGACTTTCATCAGCCCAAACCAGAATTATTTGTGTTCAAAGTCTGCGATTGTTACGTCTGTAACGATGGAATTGTCCTCTAGCTCTCTCGCCTTTTTACGCATAGTATGCCAATATAATTATAATAAATTTAATTTTTTTTCTAAATTTTAACTAAAAAAATTGTTCTAATGCACGAATAAACTAATTTTTCTGTATGCTCACGTATTATTTACTTGTATGTTGGATGGATTTATAATAACCTCTGTTATATCGTGCTTTACTTTGTCCCCTGGAAAGCGCAATATAACGAGGGGTTACTGTATTAGAAAATGGAATTTCGGAATTAGTTGAAGCTGATAGCCGACGTTTTGATGTAGCATTGGTTTTACACAAATTTTAGCACAAGAGAATCGACCACTGGCAATAAAACACTGGAATCTGGCACTAGAAATAAATTTGGTACTACCCACCATCCAACGTTGCAGTTCTCTCAGCACTCGTCTCCGCTCCCAGCCGTGGAGAGGACAGTTGCCGTTGAAGCTTGAATCTGGGAGGAGGAGGATTGCTGCTCTTCTGTGTTGGATTCGCTGCGCCTGAAGGAGGCCAGGCTGGATGCCTCGTTGGTGCCGGCGCAGTAGCTGACGGCGCGGGAAGACACAGACATGGCACGACGATACTCGTAGAAGTCGTGGGCACTGCAAAGTGGCGTCTCGATCTCGTACGTGCTGTTGAATTTCCTGTGAGAAGAATACAGTTGCATTTAATATAAGCAGGGCAGAGGAGAGATTCCAAGCATCTACAGCAGGGGCGGATACAATAGAGTGGCGATGGGGGCGATTGCCCCTCCCTTAAAGGATTCGCACTCAGTAAATTTTCAACATTGAAGTTCTAGATCCGCCCTTGATCTACAGTGAGTTTTCAGCAAAATTAAGCTCTTTTAAGTATGAGAAAATTGCGTATTGAACTGTTAACACATATGTTCAAAGCGTTCAACATCAGTGTAACTAGACAAAAAGATCTGACTTTCATCAATAAAATAGACTGAAGTTAAGATAAATAGTTCTCAGTTTCGGAAAAAATCTATGATAACATGCTAGTACAGTGTTCAGAGTAGCTATTATGGGTTGTAAGAATCAAATACACTGCCCATACTCCCATCTACTTCATTCATAAAAGTCAGTCTAAAAGTATTGGACATATAAATGTCACGTTGGTCATTATAATATTTTCTACAATCAATGGAATCCTTCACTTCGGTATTAAAATTTATCCTCAAGTCATTGATCTCGCTCTTACTCCCACATTCATTATCCTATTTGAGCGTCAACCAAGCATCTGAAACTCCGATGGAGGCCTTCTGATAAATCGAAGGAGGCTTCGAACGGTGCTAATGTGCAGCGCCAGCAAGATCTTGCACATTGTATCTGTCGCCCTCTTCAAACGTTCAAACAATACTTCGCGTCAAATATTTTCAAACAAAACTTCTTTTCTGTTTCACTTGCGCACTTTTTCTATCCCTAGATGTCACAGAAAAATTAGAGATGTCATTGCTAGTTACAACGATCACAGACACTATGGGACAGAGACAGAGCTGTGATGTGTCACAGAAGCCACACAATGAAACACTTTTGTGACATGTTTCAGGTGACTTCACTGTGACGTCGCTGCATCAATCAATTTGAAAACTGTCAATTTGTCACATCATCACAAATTGAAATTCGTCCGGGTACAGCCTAGTATTAATGGCTTTACTATGAAGTTTCACGACCATCAAACGACGGATACCCCATATGTGACATCATCCCGAATTTCTTTACACAATAATCCCATTTTAGTTCATCTACAATGAGGGTTATTGATACATAATAAGAATTTAAATTCTTACCTGTAGTCAACCAGAAATTCTCCCGTCTCTTTGTTGTAGCAAACCATCTGCTCGAATCTGTGTCCCCAAAGGATCTCGGTGGGGACGAAGGAGGTTCTGGCTTGCACAGCCTGTCCCGTGGACTCGATGGTGCCCTCCAGCGCTACGATGAGCTCGTAGTTGTGGCTGAGCACATCCTGAGCTGACAACATGTAAAAGGGGCTCGTCTCGTTGATCTCATGCACGATAGTTGCGGGCCAGATCAAGAAAACCCTATCTCCTGCATCGTCACAACGGACCTATTGGAGCACGAACAGATAATGTGAAAAAGTGTACGTCCAAAGTAGGAAGATGGGTTTGTGTTAAAACAATAAAACTGAGTTGAAACACGACTGGATTTTTTAAGACATAATAGTGCTCAAAATAAGTTCGAAATTTGGTCCCAAAACTAACTAACAATACGAACGTTCAATACTATCAATTTGAAATGCATGGGTTTTAATAATAGACACAGAGTAGTGCAGTCGTTTTTACAATGCTCATTCATATAGTACTTCCTTGCCGTGAAACATTTGACTGTACTCATAATTTGCTATTTAAAACTGAATAACTATTGCATGTCCTTACGGAATACTACAAAAAATCTGTCTAATACAAAATAATAGAACTCTTGTATACATTTACTTTGAGATATAGAGACTGGTTTTTGTATCTAGTAGATAGAAGAAATAGTGTCTTTTTTTTTTTTTTTTTAGAAATCAGAGCTATATATTCCCTTTACTTTTTGCTGTGAAAAAAAAAACAATTGAGACATTTCAATAAGCAAATTATTTTAAATTTTTGAGATTATTCTTGATTTTTTTCTCTCGTTTTTTTTCTTTTTTTGCAAGATATCTTACAAGACATGGTTCCTCTCTGTCTCTATTACTGAACATTCAAACTGCGACATTGATAGTCTCTTTGTCAAGTGATCAGAGACGTTTGGCCCGGATGAAGAGGTCCCGGGTTCGAATACCGGATCGAGTATGGATGTACTTTCTCCCTCCTATCCTTATCCTTTCTTTCTATTAATGTGTTGTGCTGTGAATATTTGGCTGCCTAATAAGCGGATCCCTATGGCTTGTGTGTACTGTAGAAGTCGGACTTCACACCAAATTAGGGTTCAGTGGGAAAATTGAAGCAGTGCACCCCGAATTGCTAGTCTAGCTGGCATACGACAACAACAACAACACTGTGTCATTGAATTTAATTCTTTGGGTGAATTGTTGCTTATTTTTATGTTAATGCCGTCATTTCTATGCTGCAAGGTCATGGCTGGAGACGACGGTATCTGGTAAACAGTCTCCACCCTCAGCGCCATCCAGATCAATGAGAAATGAAGTTGTTTACCGACGATCTGTCAATGAGTATTCTAATGTGAGTACAGGCTTGGCATAATTAAACACACGTGAAATATGCGACACGTGAGAAAAGTCAAACAATGTGTAAATAGTTGAATTTAGATTGCACGCATGAGAGGAAAGTAAAACTACTACTCAAAAATTATTTAGAGCTACATTTCTGCTGTAAGATATAAAAAAATCCGTGACTTAAAGAACGTGTCGTAATTTCATAAAACTCTCTTTTATTTATTTTCAAAATTAAGATAATGCGAATAAATAAAGTAATTGGAAGAAGCTATATTTGCTTAATTGATTTGTAGATGGTGGACGTTACTGAATCATTTTTCGCACATAATCATTGTAAAAAAACTATGTAGTTGTTCTTTTTTTTAATTATTATTCTGTGTAACATTGAGTTCTATAAAAATTTACCTTCTGGCGTAGGGTGGTGGAGTCTAAATGTAAAAGGCTACAGTATTAAGATTGGCATTTAAAACCAAGGGTTTAAATGCCAATCTTACCTTGGTTTTAAAACCAAGGGTTATGAGGGAAATGACCCCTTTCCCCTTCGTTGCACTCCATGGATCTAGTCAAAGTAGTTATATCGCTAATTACTAGTTCGAAAAGCAAAAAGGGATAAGAGAAAGTCAATTGCAATGGCAATAAATTAAAGTTGCGAATGAAAAATGAAGAATACACCAATTAAGCAAAAGATTTGGTTAAAAAAAAAAAAAAAAAACCGAATTCCTTCCCACATCAAGTTAACCTAGCATCATCTCCATGGGGTTTTGTTACTTATTTTCATACATAAAATTTAACAACATATTTTTTTTTCTTTGTGTATACTTCTTTTACTCTTACCAGGTTACAAACATTATATAATCAAAAGTATTGAGACGCTTTTCCAAAAAAGCACCAACAGCCTAAAAAATGACTATTTGTTTCCAGAAATATATTTTTCTGAAGAAGAATAAACAGATTCTTTAACATTTTCATACCATTTTTGACTGACTTTATTGCATAGAAGCCATTCAGAGAGAAAAATAAAAACAATACGTTTTAGTTTTCTCTATAATTGTAGAAGCTCTAAATTTAAATACGATTTAAAAATTATGACACCACATCAAACTGAAGTGGAAGACTAAATTATAATCGTGATGTTTCTGGATTTTTATCAAATTACAATATAGAGTTGAAAATTCTAGTTCTATTATGAAGTGATTTAGAAAAGGAATCATAAGTGCAAATATTGAGAGCTGAAAGTTAGGAAACTTTTGCGTAAAATTGGGTGACTAAGCATAAACGAATTCAACGAAAAAAATTTGAGTGTAAAATGAAAGTGGGAATTTTTTTAATTAGGCTAGTAAAGGAATAAACATTTTGCGTTTGGAAATCCGGCATGATACAAATTTGGAAATTGAGTTTACTATTATTACTTTTTTTAAGTAAAAAATCTGCAATTGCTGGTTTGAAAAAGATTTTAAGAGGCAAAAATTTGTTCTCTAACATAAGTGACAATACGAGTAAATATTCGTAATAATAGGTAACAATTAAGAAAATTCGGAGAAATCTTTGAGGGAAATATGTACAAATTTTACACATTTATCAAAAGAAAAAAAAAACTTTTTAATACTCGTTAAGAAAAAAATTTATTTTTGCAAGCTGTTTTGCTATATTAATTTTTCAAGAAATTCCAAATCCAGAAAAATACTTTTTTTAGGGAGTTTCTTCATTTGATGAAAATTCGGGATATATTTACTTCTTTTTGAGGAGGGGGGGGGGTATAAAAATCCGAGTGTCTCGAATGAGTTGCCAGAGTTGGCAGCTATAAAATGTGGTTAAATCACTATTTGAAGCAGAAATACCTAATAAACATCAAATTATCGAATTATTTTACTTTCATCAATATAAACACACTGCAAACCTTTAGACACTTTTAGAACACGGACATTTTCCCCTTTTTGAGATCCCTTTGTAGCACACGTTTTGGAAGTTTTCAAAACACTTCAAAGAACACTCATTTGATTCAGTAGATTTTTTATACACCTTTGAAAACCCATTTCAGAACATTTTTGAAACACTGATACATGATCTATCCCAGTGGTTGGAAAAACTACTAATTTTTTGTAGCGAACTACAACTACAACTACTTTCTTATAAATGTAGTTAACTACAGCTACAACTACTTTTTTTTAAATGTAGCGAGCTACACTACTTTTGAAATGTAGTTGCTACTTCGCTACTTTTTAAAAAATAAATAAATAAAAAGAATACACCGTTTGAAAATCGACCGAAAAAATTCGAAAAGTGGTTTAGATTAAAAAATTACGTCATTCGAATATGGAATAGAAGTAGGAATTGTCTTTGAATTTATTTGTTACTTTTCCTTTTTGTTCCTTTTTTTTTGCTAAAATTTGTCCTTTTTAGATTTTTTTTACAATTTTTACGAACATGCGCCACGAGAACCACCTTGTTTTCTTTCTTCGTTCTCTTTTTTTTTTCATTTTTTTTTTAAATTTGATTTAAAGTAGTTTCTAGAAATCGCTACAAACTACTACTTTTTTGTATCGCGCTACTCGCTACTCTACTTTTTTTAAAAAGTAGTGCGCTACACTACAAACTACTCAAAAATGTAGCTACTACAGTAGTTTCGCTACTTGTAGCGCGCTACTTCCGACCACTGATCTATCCCTTTGAACACTTTGTAGCTCACTTTTTGGGACACTTTTTACAACAATCATGGAACACGCTTTGGTCATACCAGCAGTTTTTGCTGCTGATTTTACATTAATATTCAAAAGGCAATACATAGCTTACAACCAGGGAAGGCTATCCTTTATGACCGTATTTCCGACACCAATCGAAAGTCTTCATAAAAACAAAAAAGTTAATAGTGTCCTATTGAAAAGAGAAAACCACGATTTCACCAGTGCTCCTAAATGTGGTCTCAATATATCCTCAGATATGGACCTAATATGTTCTCAAATATGTTCCTAATTCAAATTTAACAAATATCCTGAGTAGAACATATTCGCAGTATTTGCAATTCTTTTTTAATGCAGCACAATCAGAACACATTTTCATGCGCAATCTGGCAGCTGAAATACTATTTCCACACTCAAGTGTTGTAAAAGTGTTTGGGTATTTCCAATGTTTTCTAGGAATGTGCAGCGTATTTCTTGCTGATAGAAAACAGTTAGAACTTAAGTGACGTTAACCCTTACCTCCAGCTGCGTATGATAATATGGTATGACCTCTCCTTCCACCGTGACCTTTCTGCTGATGACCTGTGCTGTGATCTGTGCTCCAATGATATGAGACTTGCGCATGTCTCCCACCCTCCACATGATGCACAACTTGCCGTCTCGCATACACACTACTGCGTACCGGCTGAACATGAGGGTCTGGCTGCGCTTCTTGGGCCTGGACAGCTTGGCGAACACCATCCCAGCCACGAGACACTGGATCATGACACCTGTTACGGATTGGATGCACATCATGAACACGCCCTCGGGACACTCCTCGGTGGTGTAGCGGAACCCATACCTGGTGTTGGAAAAGTTACAATGGTCAATGTCAAACTAAAGATAATAATAGTAGATAGATAGATAGAATATAAGGGCAATTCCATTTCAACAAAAAGTATTAATGGCTGCACAAAGCAGTCTGCAGAGACTCCTAATTTTTTTACCTCAGAACCAGACTAGAAACTATAAAGGACATTCCGACTTATCCGACATTTTGGTTCCAAGACGGCTTTGGATCCAACCTCGTTTAAAGTGTTTGGAAATTCGTTAATTAAATCAATGGTAGATATGTCGTCAAAATACGCCACATTGAGTAAATCTAGTAAGATAACTGAATTCTCAAACTAGAAAATATTTCCGATAAAGAAACTCATTTTCATCCTTGTTGCTTGTCTACGATTTGAATGAATGAAATATCCTCAGGTTATTAGTTGGAACAGTTAGACTTTAATTAGGTCAGCCATCTGAAGTTTATATATATAGCACCAGTTTTCTTCAACGCTGTTTTTGTACTCATACAAGTGGAACCACACGTGTCTTTTTGGAACCAAAATGTCGGATAAGTCAAACCAGACTAGCGAAAATTTATTTTCGTATAACTTTTCAGGAAAGGGTGAACACGATTGTCTGATTAATGTAAAAGGATGGGACTTGCGCTCTTTTAAAGCTGCCAAATGACCGTAAATGAATTTCTTTTATAGAATAACGTTCTATGGTTCGATGCAGAATAAGATTCTACATGCAATGCAATAATAAACTAAAAATCGCCATTTTTGGACTTACGTTGTTCTGGTACCGAGGTACAGAAAGCTCATTGCATAAATTTTATGAAGACCTCTATACTTTTGTAAAATATAGTTAGATTATGAAGATCAAAAGTAACAACATTTTTAAGACGGTTTTTTGGCACTGTAACAGACGTAACTTACGAGATACGTCTCTTTTGAAGAAAATAACATTATCTATTTTTCTTGAAGTCTTCAAAATTTCATTACGTTACACAGTTCACACCATCTTCATAAATTTCGAGAGAGAAAACAAGGATTCAACACATTTCTAGTCTTTGTAAGCTGTTTTGTGAAAACTGATACGTCTGTTACCGTGAAATTTCCCACAATCATTTTCAATCATTTGAGCTAGTCGGACAACTTTGAGCCACTTCATATTTTTTTAATTTACCTGACTTAGAAAAAACGAAATTTCAGTAATGCAGTCTGCTGTCAAGATCATAAAATAAGAGTTATGCTCTTCCTCATTTTAAAATATACTATACTGCGACAAATATGAAATGGCACACTGTAAAAAATGAGTGTTGGTTTTACAGTACGATACAGCTAATTTTCAATAATTGATTCTGTAATTTTACAGTAAAGAACTGGAAAAATTGCTAATTTTACAGTAGTAAACTGTAAAATTGCTAGTTTTACAGTTTATTACTAAGCATATAACAGTTTTAAACTTTAACCGCTGCTGCAGTATTGCACTGTTGTTTTTACAGTAAAAAACTGAAATTACTAATTTTACAGCAGCAAACTGTAAAACTGATAGTTTACAGTAATAAACTAAAATTGCTAGTTTTGCCGTCTATTACTGTGCATTTCAGTTTTAAACTGGAATCTCTGCTGCCAGTATTACACTGATGTTTTTACAGTCTTATTTTATGGTAATGAACTGTAAAATTGTTAATTTTACAGTAATAAACTGTAAAATAGCTAATTTTATAGTTTATCACTGCGTTTTTAGTTTTAAACTGAAACCTCTGCTTTCAGAATTATACTGTAAACACAACAATTTATTTTTTACAGTGTTCAAAGTTATATCCGGCATGGCTCTAAGATACCCAAAATGGCTGCACATACCAACATTTCAGGAGCTCTACTTCTTATTATGCTGGAAAGGACACAAAGATGTGATACTGCCTTAGAATGCCTGGTTGAGGTAGATCATACGGTGTTACATCATTAATATTCTTATTTTATTCATTTGTCACTTGGCAATAGACTCATTTGACGCTACTAATAAAGTAACAGACGTAGTTTTATGACTGAAAGGTATTACATTGAGTAACAGTAAAATAAAGTTGTAGTGTTTTTTTAGTCGCCAAAAAATGCTTGTTCTAAATTGACAGAAAGTCAAAATACAGAAGCCCGAGTGTCATGCAAAGTAATAATCATAACAACATAACTGTTATTTTTCCTATTAATAACAACAATAATAAACAATATGTCAAATAAAACGACAGAAGAATTCTATTTAAAAGAAAAAAAAATCTTGTGCAATAATTTTACATTTTTATCCGTAAGAGCTTACTTTGCTTTGCAGAAAGTTATTCCAAACTATGCTCTTAGAAACGATACTTCGAATCTGTATTTACCAAAATCGTATGTGAAGAAAATATCTCGACATTTAAAGATGTTGTTGCAAATGACTCCGACAGTTTTGCGAATCTGAATGACACTTTTCTCCAAATTTCATCGTGGAGTCATTGCATAAACAGACAAAAAATTATTTTAATACACTCTAGTTTCACTTAAAATTATTTCTTTGATACTCATATCAACAGCATCAGCGGAATCCAGATATTTTCCCTTTTGAAAATTTCATGTGGTGTTTACCGCAAATAAAAAAAAACATACCAGAAGAACTATTTAGAAAAAAAACCTGTTTCTCAAATAAATACGGCATCACATTTAATTAATATTGTCTCAGAGTTTTGATCGATCCATTTAAAACTTTGCTTGATAAGACTGAACTGCACTCCATTAGAAGAATAGTGGGGAAAAAACACATGAACTGAATGCAATCAAACTCGTTATTATAATTTGCAATTTAAATTTCACTTACCCAATGGTATGTTGACTTTCTACAGAAAACAGAAAGGCAGTCACGAAGCTGTGAACATTTTTCACGCACGGGTCCCATTCTTCGTGGTCTGTGTGCTCCAAATCACCGTGAGCATAAGCGATAAGCCACCAGATCACCGCGAAGACAATCCAGCTCACGAAGAATCCCATGGCGAAGACGAGCAAATTCCACCTCCACTGAATGTCCACCATGGTGATGAAGATGTCCTGGAGGTAGCGCTGGCTTCTCTTGGACACATTCTCCCTGCAGATGTTGACGCCACCGTTCTTAAGGATCACTCTTCTCTTGTTGCGATTCTGGATGACCCTGGAGTGGCGGAATTTGGGATAAAATGAAGTCGGCTTCTCCTTGGAGTATCCATTAAGGCACATATTTCGAGGGACGGTGGAACATTTGGATAGTGTTCCGTTTGAGCTGAGCACTCCGGTCTCCGTCGGGGTGGGGGATTCGCCTTCTATGTCTAGCTTGTGGTCTTTGCCAGGCAACAGCTGCCACACGGCACTGTTATCTGGATCCATGCATTTCATAACGCTTCCTTTGATCTCACCTATGACGGCAGTATTCTCAATTCAAAAGGAAAAAAAACTAATTCAATCCGATCTTCAGGGTGGTCTTTGTCAAATTCAAGGTAAATAGTTTTCTGCGAATTATCACAAATGCTTTTTTTTTCCCACTGTTTTCAATACTTTGATATTTATAGGAGTAAATTTTACGTTTTATGATGAAATACCAACAATGGATTGAGCTTTGCCAAGCCGAACACCAGCATTCGGGCTGAGCAAATGTTTGAACACAAAAAATCAGTCTACATTGATGTGCGGATGAGAAAGTGAACAATTTCAGTAAATAGTAGTTTTATCTTCACTATAAGATTGTTTTATCATAATTTATTCGTTTTCCATTTGTGGTTCATCGGATGTGATTTAAATCAGGAGCTGCAAAATAAAAAAAAGGACAATAAGTATACAATTGAGCATAAACCGTGAGAATAAATGAAAATTTTAAATAAGATCGTTTACATGAATTGATTCATAAATATAGAATTATTTCTAAAAGTTTTGTCTCCTTGTAATAAGAATCAAATTTTGACTTTAAATAAAATAATATCAAGCAAATCAAATTCTAAATAGTATGCCAAATATGACAATGTATATCATGTGCATAATAATTTACCTAGTTTTACAATGTATGAATAGTGTATGATAATGTTTGCACGATTTGCATTTTGATATTTGATTAATTTTCATTATAATAACTAGGGATGGACCGGATAGTGATTTTGCCGGATACCGGATATCCGGTGGCTCATCACACGCCGGATACCGGATATCCGGCCGGATATCCTGCGGATATCCGGCATTACAATTACATTGCATGTTCGCTTATTTTTATGTAATGCAGCTTCAAAACAATAAATAAAAGTTGTTTCTCACATAATTTCTTTAAGAACATGTTAAATACATTTTAATTAATTTTTTCAAGCCTCTTATTTTATTTGTACAGGAGTAGCGCTACATATGAAATGAAACACTAGCATATTGTGATTTCTTTCTAAATTATGTATTTTTATCAAAATAGACGAAACTTTCAAAGATTGAATTAAATATTTCTGTATATACTCAAAGTTTAAACTTTTAATTATTCTTAGTTTAAATTTTAAAGCTTTTCTGTTTCAATATCATTTCAATAGGTTTCTACGTAAATGATACAGTTATTAAATATTTCACCAATATTTTTTAAAAAAGAAAGAAACAAAGAAAGAAAAAAGGAAAAAAAAACTAAGCTCAGATAAACGTTTTTTTTTTTTTTTTTTCAAATTGATACATATTTTATTAGAATTTTATGAATTTAAACTTCATTACAAAGTAACACATTTTCTTATTTCTAATTTTGCAATAATATAAAGCAAAATTTTGCTTTGAAATTCTTTTTTTTAAAGAATAATATGCGTGTAATTTTTCTAACATACAAGTTAAAGAAGAAAATATTAAAACAGGACCAGTGTTGTGCAATGAGTTACCGCCCAGTAAGACAGGGCTGAGGCAGAACTGTAGCAAATGCACCCACAGCTCGGTGCATTTGCTACAGGACCAGTGTGTTAAATAATAATAATAATAATAAAGTTATACTCAAATAATCAGTTAAAAATTTTATATAACTCCAAAAAACAAAGGAACATGTTTTCTGAAGATTCAAATCAGCAGTTTAAATATATTTTTAAGACGTATACTAAAGTTGTTCACTTTTTAAAAAACAAATGAGTAAACTTTACTTAAATAATCAACTTGAAATTTTACTTTAGTTCCAAAAAATTAAGACACACATTCTTAAAAGTGGCAAATTATCATTTTAAATACATTAAGGGTCATGCTAAACATATTCACTTTTTTAAAAACAAATTAATAAACTAATTCTTAAACGATCACCTCGAAATTCAACTTCATTTTGAAAAAATAAAGATACATTCCGAGATGCAAATGTTATATTTATGGGTTATTCCAGCCAAAATGGTACAAATAATGTCTGAAATTGTCGAGTTAAGTTTATCAAATGAAGTAATTTTCGCCAACTAATCATTGTTTTAAAAATTATTCTCTGTTTATTTGTGCATAATAAAGTGTAAATGGCTTGTATATATGAGTCATTCATTAAGGGTTTTGAATAGTTCGACCACTTTGTGTAACAGAGGAGACAAATGAGGTTTGAAAAATATATTTCTAATCGTAAAGAAAAGTTAATTACAAAACAAGTATAAAATGAACTAAGCATCCTAAAACTAATTCTGTCTGCAATTTCAAGAAAAAATATTTTTTGCACAATTAATGCGACTGTAACAGAATGGACATCCCACAGTGCAAATTAACTATCATCAGCAAAGAATTTTAGGCTTATCTTAGTTACTGATTATATAATTCAATGTATCAAAGTAATCAAAGCAGATACATTACTTGTACTTATAAAAAAAAATATCACATTGAATGCGATTGCTTATTTTATTTCTGAAAGGCTTGTAACAGAGTGGACAGTTTGAAACAAAAAAAAATCTAGGAACAAAGATAAATAGGTGTTTTTCCAAGATTCTTTTGTTTACATACATAAAAATCAGCAGAAAGGGTGTCAGAAGCATTTTTTGTGCTGTGCATTGCAAATGATTTTGTTGTTGCATTTCAGCTTAATCTTAAATTGCATTTTAAGTCCTAGCAATTTGAAGCTGGGGCAGATCATTTTTTCCTTCTTTTGCCAAAGAATTTTTTTTTTTTTTTTTTGGGGGGGGGGGGGTCCTTTATAAATGGCTTATGCCCAAATAAGTAATACTTGGTTACACACAATAAGATGGAGAACAAATCAAAAAAATATAATTAATTGGTGGTAAACATTAAAATTAATTCCCAAAATGCTGAAGTATCGGGACTGATTTGTACCATTTTCGCTGAAATGACCGATATATTATCATTATTATTTAAAATTATTCTAAACATGTTCACTTTAAAAAATAAATTAATAAACTTATATCTAAATAATTAACTTAAAGTTTTACTTAAATTCTAAAAGACAAAATACACTTTCTAAAGATGCAAATTAACATCTTAAATACAGTCAAGTCTCAATAGCTCATAGTCCCAAGGGACCGGCTAAATCTTAAAGTTATTGATAGTTCGAGTTACAAGCAGTTCCTACCGTCCTTTCAAGAATTTGGGACTAAAGGAAAACTTTGAAATGAAGGTATATTTGAGTTTATAAAGCTTTGAGTTATCGAAACTCGATTGAATGTTATTGAGGGTCATGCTCAACATGTTCTCGAGGAGTTACGGAGCGGCGTGACAGACGTGAAAAGATTCTAATAGCAGAGAAATATCTTTTCTGAAAGGAAGGTATTACAAAAAGAAAGAACGAAGCCAAAATGCAAAATTCAAAATTTCTTTACACACATTTAAACTCTTTCAAAAAAAAAAAAGCATGGTTTTAAGTTGCGACGATTCATGGGGACCGATGTTTTCATTATCTAAAAGAAAACTTTCATCAATGTTAGATAGGTTATTTAGTGTATGTTATTTTCAATTATAATAAAGCAATAATAGTGGCAAAGTAAAAAATATCTAATTACAACATCATTGGGTGTTAATAGATCGCAATTTTTGTTAGAAGCACAAAAACTAAAAATAAGAGAATTCAATAAATAAAATAATTTGAGAATTTATATTAAAAGCTACTGCGATTAATTTTTATGAACTAACGATATGATCGTAAGTTTTTTTCAACCTTTTGTCGCACATTAATCCTTGAATATTTGTAGCCTTTTCTTTCTAAATATTTTAATTAAAATATTTTTGAAAAGCTGAAGACATCATATTTTATCTGGCAATTGTGAAAAATCAAATATGCAGAATGCTTCCATGTCCAGTACACAGTCGGAGGAATAACACAATTTTTGTTTTAGAAGCAAAAATTGGTAAAAAGGAAAGATGAAAAGTAATTACATCATCTAAAAGGTTTATCAAACAATGAAATTTTTAACTAAGATTTTTATAAAAAAGAAAATATTTAATTAGGTCCTCACATCATACCGGATAACCCTCACATCAATTCCGGATATTCCCCACATCAATACCGGATACTTAGCCGGATATCCTGGAAAAATCTTCCGGATATCCGTATCCGGGGCGGTCAGCCGGATCGGATATCCGGAAGTACCGGATACTTAAAATATCAGCCGGATAGGCCGGATACCGGATAGTTACCGGATATCCGGTCCATCCCTAATAATAACTTATGAACAGCTTAAGCAAGACACGTTGTGTCAAATCTCATAACAAAAACTTACAGCAAATTTGAGATTCAGATTTAATTGATTGCGATTGATAATGATGATTTGAAAAGAAAACCACATGTATTTTGAATTTTTTTCAATCTCTATCCGGAATCCCACATGATAGTTAACGGGATAATCTAGCGGGACTGCGAGCAAAATCCCGCAGTATTTCCAACCCCACAAAGATTTACATGCACTCATTTGACTCGCTCGTAAATTGGACAAAGGACACAGAAATATACAAATCAAATAGATCTCATTTTCATCCGAAACTTGCCGTTCTTAGGCGAAAACCAAACATGTCAATTGCAGGAAAAGACAAATCTCCTTTAACCCTTTATGCCCCGATGGGACTCAGAAGTCCAGCTTACTTTAATTTAGTATTATGAAGCCTTTCTAGTTGGAATCATGCTGAAGCTTTTGAGTACCACTCCTTGTACTTTGCTGAGAGGCCGACTGATGGTACCTGCGATTGGAAACAGCTTTCTTAGGGGCCCTAAGGCGTAGGGGGCCTTAGATCCTACTGATTTTTAAAATTTGCTAACTTAGTTTGGGATATAAAGGGTTAAAAGGTGATGAAGTTTGTGGAGATCTTTTGCTGTATGTTCAAATGTTTAATTTCAATTAAATCAACTGCAATGGAGCCACAATTGGCGTTTTCTTCTAGCGCACTATCTTTTGTGTGAACCAGAATTCTTTCTCATCCCATACGAGAGATGGTTCGTAAATGCCTCATTGGACTTCCTGAGGGTATACTGTTGCATAGCAAACGACCATTGCTAACTGGGAAGTGACTTTGTAGCATTCGAATATTCACGAATCAAGAAAAATTAACTCAAGTAACAAATGCAGTATCTTCCTTAAAAAGCACATTTTTCCCCCAAATTAAATCTTTAGAATAGGAATGAAGTTAATCTTGCGGGATACCGCGGGATTGATAGCTTAAACTCCGGAAATCTCGCGGGATTTGAAAATTCTAATAGAGTGTCAAATACAGAATTCAATTAACATGTTGTCAAATCGTTAAGCGAATCAACGCTTTCGTTGGTGCTCCACACATGATAATTATGTATGTTGTAATAAATTGTGATTTTGTAATTTGCAGTCTCTACTAGCAAGATCGCAAACCATGGATTTGCTTGCAAGATGCAAAAGGGTGTTGGAGCTTAAAAGGATACATAGTATATTGATCGAATGTTCAGCAGGCTGTGGCAGTGTAAACCTCTTTACTTGGGATCACTTAATGATCTTTTAAAACTAATTTAATGAAAAATGTGGTAAATTCATAGAATTTAATAAAATGTTATTGAGTTGAATCAAACGTATTAAAATTATATTCCCCAGTTTGATACTTTTAACATACTGATTTATCCCTTAAAAACTAACTTTTCGGAATCATGATCATCATTTTAACGCGTAATTTATCACCATAAAACCGAAAAGAAAATCGCACTCATATCTTCATCTTTCGCTCTCACTTCTGAATTTAAACGACCTTGGTAATGGAAGGAGAATTGAACTCGACAAACAAATAAATCAAATCTTTAATACGAGCGCTATTTAAGCCGACCGAATGGTCTTCTGGAAACAGTTATCGTATCGAGTCAGTGTTATATTTCCGGTCATCGGCGTCCGTTTTGATAACAGCTGAGTCTACGCGCAAACAACTAAAAAACGGCCTTGCGACGGGCCTGGAAACAAAGAAAAAAGCTGATGACTAATTCGAAAAGCCAAGAAACTCCTTTGTTAACACTTTGCTTTGATAAAACCAGCGTTCAACTATTTGTTTTTGCTATTTTATGTAAGACAGTCATGTGAGTGGGCGTATGTGCTGTATGTGTGTGAGAGCAAAGGCAGCCCCGAACCATAACTTTTGGGAGAAAGCAAATTCAGGAGTGACCTGATGAAATTCCGAATTTTACCGAAATAATATTCTACGAGCATGCGCACATGACATATAAAAACTAAATCCAATGAAAAGGGACATTAAGCAACATTAAAAAAATATTTTTTTAACTTAAAAAAAAAAAAGAAAAATACCTAATTTTGCTACGCTCTCTTCAAATTTGCGAATGAAAACCCAATTCTCCAAAATTTCCGTATAATTAATTTTTGGGAAGTCAAAATTACCTCCCATGACCTCTAATCGGGGCGCTCCCGTGCATGCGTGTGCGTTCAAATATATTTAAGCTATACTAAATTTCTCTTTCTTTTTTCTTTTTTTAAAATTTATTTTACATTTTCTTTTTTTTAAAGAAACAAATCCTGGAATGACACCACCCCTTTTAAACTGATTAAACCACTTCTATTAGACGGCAGTGTGAGGCTCTGCGGTTAGAATCCGAATAAATAAGCAGAATAGCTAGTTGCCAAAAAGTTTTACTTTGTATGCTTTATTAATTATTTTATTTCATAAAATTGAGTTAGGTTTAAACAATTCTGGGTCCATTACTCAGTCTACCCTAGCCAAATACTAAACCATTTCTTATCGTGGAAAAAAAATAGAAATAAATAAAATAATACGAGTTGTAAAACCTGGCAACAAGTAGTTGCCTAGGGATGATTTTCTAATTTTGAGAACTTTCTCTTTTTGGAAGGTTTAATTTGGTTTTCAAATTCTCGCTCTGTCTCTCTCTTTCAATAATTAGGGCCGTTACATTTATTACAGGAACCAGGACCCTCTTCCAGTTTTGTCAAGTTTAGAAAATGAACACTTTAAAATAAGTTTTTAATTTGTTTTATTTTTATCTTGTGCTCCATTACTGCGTACTTTCCCCCTCACCCCCCAGAGCTACGGTATTAGTTATCAATGCTTTTTGCTGCAACTATTTTGTTTTTGAAGTGAAAAAAAAAAACTTTCCGGAAATTGTCCAAATTGTTTCAAATTTTGTTCTTGTTCGGCTAGTGCAATTAATTCAAATCAAAACGTATCTCTTTTATGAAAAAAGAAAACAAATAACTACCGTGAAATCGACATGAAATTAATGCTCTATGCTGATGAAAATCAAGATTTTGTGAAGGAAAATGTACGGTTTTCATGTAGAGTACAGGGAGTGCTCATAAAAGTAGAAGAAATAAAATTTTAATTGATCCCACACAACACAGACATTAAAATATTAAATTTTTAAACTGAGTTGCTAAAAAGATAAATTATTAAAGTAAGAAGTAAAATGCAACTTTATTTTTCACGGACACTTCAATTAAAACGTGTAGATTATAAAACTTGCGTCTTTTTTATTCCAAAAAAGAAAAAAAAAAGAAAGAAGAAAGGAAAAACTCAATTGTTTCTAAACGTGTATGAGTAAGCAGATCTAGTACATTCATTTTGTGAAAATGCAATTTGGGCTTGACACCACTGTGGTAATGAAAAAAAGAATAAAATAATTCGCTGAAAAAAAATGAATAAATTAAAAAAAAAACGTGATTTGTAGTCTCTTCGTACATCTACGAAGCTTAATAATACCCTCTCCCTCTTTTGCAAATTACAAAGTAGGAATTTTCTTAGTTATGCTAATGGCTGTGGGTAACAGCCTCACGAAAGAAGAGTCCACGATCCAGACTTAACGGCACCATCATTGAAGCATTGAACTTATCTATTTTCTAACGAGGAAGAATTAATGCCATTCTTCTAATCATGCAAAACCGGTTGCAAAGTAATCTGCAGTAATTACTGAAAATATTTCCATTGAAATTATATAAGGGCTTACTGGCAAACTTCTCTTTCAGTCCATATTAAATCATTCATCATACTTTTTTGGTGTTGTAACATGCATTTGGTGTCATTTCCATGGGGCAAAATGTGATTGATTTGGTGACGCTGTATAGTTGTTTGCTTCGTCTAAGTATTGTTATGGAATTAATCATGGGAATTTAATATTCAAAAGGCGGCAGTAGTTTAGGTTTCTTTATCTTTTACTTTTTTGACTGTAGAGTGTATCGCAGTAAAAGAGGAATGAGAACGGTAAGCTATAATTATCATTACAGTATATTGGTAATAGAAAGTGTTTTGGTTTGTACAGAAAGTTTGCCACTCGGCTTTGACAGCCGTTGAAATTAAAAATTTTCATGCAACTTTCTTCTAAAGAAGCTGTTACCAGTCGAATATTGCCCATATTTTTTACACTTTACTTCAGATTGGAGGGTAACTATTTCAGAGCAGTGGTATCTAACCTGCTGCAAGCGGGTCATATGTAGCCTGTGAAGTTAATTAATCTATGTTCCTCTTTCTCTGTTTAACCGAAAGTATGTCCTAGAAACTTGAGAAACAACCAATCATCTTCATTCAGTATTAAAAATAATTGTTTCAAACTTGGAACCAAATGGTCATAAAGTGGTTTCTGGAAGACAAGTGGAAAATAAATCTTTGACGAAAATTCTTGATGCCATATTCCTTTGTTTTCCGTTATTCCTCATGTTATCTAGGGCAAAATAACGCAAGTACATTTAAATTTCGCATGTGCGTTCTTGGGTAAAAAAAAGTTTGACACATCTGCTTAAGTTTATCACACAGGACTTTCACACACACACAGGCAAACCTTTCTCGCAAGCAACTTTTTGACACGAGTGATCTCTCTCAATGAAATAAACCTCTGTTTGCTTTTGTTAGTCGTTGGATGTGAAATGGAAAAAATTTAACTAGTTTTCAATAGAGTTTCAGAAACTTTCTATCATTTTAAAGTTGGGATCTTTTTGCTACGTTTTCCAGAAAAGTTATCCAAGAAATTAAATATGTTCATAGGAAACAAAATCAAGTTTTTTTTTTTTTTTTTTTTTTTTTTTAAGTAAACGTTGTAACGCAAATGATTCTTCGAACCTCGACTGTAAGAATTATACAGTATTTGAAAAAAACTTGGTTGAGCATGACTTGTCTCAAACTACTATTTGTGATGGTCGCAACAGCGTACATATTAAGAAAAAATTACACTGTAAATAAAGAAAACAAATTGATGAGGTCAAATTTACGAACATCTTGCTAAAGAAGTCAGGTTAAGATTAGTCGTGTTAAGCAAATGCCTTTTGTTGATTTAATATGAACCTGCTGCATTTATAATTTCAATTTATGAATTTGATAGAGAGATAGACATTGGTCTAAACATAAACTTTGCTTTTTCAAGAATAAGTATTTTGCATTTTGCATGCACTGTGAAAGGTTTATACATTCATTGAAAACTGAAATGAATGATCTTGTAATTTCAATGACCTTATGGATGTCTTTCTGATAAATGATTGTTGTTAGGACTGAATTTTTGCATTTGCGGAGAAATTTCAAAGTTTTTGGTTGCACATTGAAAAAGGAAAATGTTTTAGTTTTAATCTTCAAATAGCAGGTAAATTCATTTGACTTTTAAGACAGATAGATGGCTTTAAAATACTTCAACAACGATGAAGTATTTGATATAGAACAAATTTGACCTGCATAATCAGGGAACGAATATGAATATTTACCTCAGTATTTCTACTTTTGTATTTAAGCAAAACACTTTTTAAACATCTTTACATTTCCAGGCTTATGTACAAATGAAAAAGAATGCAACTTTAATCTCATAACAAAACGCATTTTTACTTTTTTTTAGTATTGATTGCTTTTGACTTAAAAAAAAAAAGGCTAAATAGTAAAAACTAAATGCGTTTAATAAGTTTCAAAAAATAACTGAAAATCTACTTTGCTTATACTACAGAGTTTGTATTTTTAAAACAATTTTTCCCTCATAGGCACAATTTTCAATTCTTAGTTTAAGTTACGCGTAAAAAATGAAAGAAAATTTGATTTCCAAATAAAAAATTCCGGTATCTTTCAGCACAAATACAATAAGCTAGTTTTGAAATGTTTGTGAAGGAATCACAGAACGTTAAGTTTTTACAGTTATCATAATAATATGAGCTTAAATTTCTGACATACCAATTCCGTTATGTCATCTATTGTAACAAATATTCTTACTATAAGCATCACGCACATATTACTGAACTGCTCTATGCCTATGAAAGAGAAGAAACTATTTAACGCTAAATGAACGGCATTGAATATTTCTCTTTCCAAAATACAATAAGTTTCAAGTTACAAATGCATCGTGTTACTCCAATCGGGACACGGAAAGAAAATCCAGGATACACATATTTTTTGATATTGCATATTCACGCTTAGAAGTTACTAGCAGTTCCTTATTCACTGCAAAGAGAACGAGCTATACGAGGAACACAGTACATCGGTTTTCTCCGCATAGCTCCACTCTCTTGCACTGAAGAATGAGCTTCCTCCGAAACCTGGGATAATAGATTGCTTTGGGAAAGAAGTGTCCTTTCCCAACTCAATGTTTCCTGATGCA